>CM060974.1:41510338-41512838 GCA_030765045.1 Tenodera sinensis
AAAATGTTCCTGGAACACCGGTGCATTTGGATCAGCTAACATTTTTCATATCCCCCACTCCATGTGGTCATTACGGCCCTTTCAAATAGTGCTCTTCCCTTAACGTACACAGCATGTTCCTATATAAAAGCCTGTTTTTCTCAAAACTACATTTCTGCACATTCCAAAAGAAGGTCGCGCCTGAGTTTTGCTTCAAATTCAATGAAAACTTCCAAAAGTATTCATAAATAGCAGCTAAACAAAACTATGATTCAATATTGATGTTATAATTAACATGAATTACAAAAACATTTTTTTGTGTATGAAAAAATCAATAATTTTTAAGATTAAATTTTCCTTGTTATTAAAAAAATATGTACAGCATAATCAGCAAACGTATTTGAAATATGTCTTCATACAATTGTTGCCCATGTTTTAGAGTATCAGTTCTGCCAATATAAATGAATTTTGAAAAGTCAATAGACGCGAGCTCTATTTTGAAAATGTGCCTATTGAATTCATAAAATAATTTTTATATCTTAAACAAATTATCCAATTTTAATGACATTTGGTGTACTTCCTATTCTCATACAAATACAAACACAGTAAACATTTCAGAAAAATCTATCAAAAAATGTGGAACTTTCAAATTTCACTCCCAGTGTCCCTTAAAAGACGAGAAGGAACACCCCGAGTGGCTCTTTCAGACGTGAAGTCAATAACGTTACGTTGAGGTTGGTCAGGAAATTGACCTAGTTTGTGGATGTAATCAGCTTGGTCGTTTGCAGGATGATGTGGTGTTTGGGGACCTAACGCTTGTAATTGGCCTACACTCGCACAGTAAACACGAAGGGACAAGGCAGGGTATTTGTTTGTGTTGTCAAGAAGTAACGTTACTGTGTTTATTTGTGCACTGAGCTAGGGAAAGTGACACCCACCCACACACACACACACACACACACACACACACACAAAATCTACAGTGTTGCCAGCTTATTCGACAAAACTAAAATATATCCGTGGAAAATGGTCAGAGACAAAAACGTAATATACAAAATGTGCTCCAGATACCGAGATCTACCACAGGTTTAAATTAATGTAATGATGTCCCTTCTAGCCGGTATATATAAGGAAAAAGACTAGCAAACCTTGCAACATTGGTATCAGACTTCGAGAGCATGCTAAAACAACTACAGATTCAGTGCAAGAAGGCAGGCTTTAAACTCAACGTTGCGAAGACGAAAACGATGACAAACAGAGAGGAAATCCTGATCCAAATAGAATTGGAAGCATTACAATAGTCCAAGAAAATGTATACTTAGGTCAAACCGTGTCCTTTCAGGATAGTAACAACAAAGAAATAAAGAGAAGGAGCCCACAAGTTTGGAGAAAGTTTTAGAGCTTAAACTTCATCGTAATGGAGAAGTTGCAGCAGCTAAAAATAAAACGAGAGATCCTAGACGGCTACATCCTCCCAACACTAATATGGACAGCAACCCAGCAAGAAGGGATCATTACAGACTACCCAGAGAAGGATAGAAACGAAAATTCAGACTGTGAAGGACAGCACAAGTAGCGATGTGGAGATGGGAAGATCACAAAGTAAGGCTCAACAACAATCGCTGGACAAACATAGCAACAATGTCTGACGTATAATGCCCTAAACTGTCTCTGTCGACACATACTGTTTCCTCACAACGAGGACTGTACACACACGCACTGCTAACAGCTGTCTTGTTCAACCTTCACGATCACATATAAGTACTACCCTTTGCTTTTGTCTCACAAAAACTGCAGCCCTCTCACCGGGACGGCGAGGATAACAGCATTTATGTTTCTGACGTTTCTACAAACAGGCCGGCAGTCGAAGCTTCTGGAATGTTTTCGATACTCGTTCTGTCGCGCTCATTGTTGGATGTTCACTCTCTGCGAGTGGTGTGAGGTAGCTTGACCTTGGGTCTTAGAGGCGTGCACTCCGCCCGGCATCACGATATGTTGAACTTTTTTATTGGCCATACTCGAAAGTACCATCTCAGGAAAACTCTGCGCACTCATGCCGTTGACACCCTGTATACGTATCCCAGAGAACACCGACAACCCTTACTATGTTGTGCTGGATGGAAACTGAACGGTTTTCAACAAGAAACTCTGGCCGAAGATAGAGTGTTTGGACGCTGGAGAGCGTCGAAGTTTGAGAACATCGGTTGTGACAATTTAACATTAGTTTTGGTATCTTAATACGGAAGGTATGCAACCCTTTAGCCATCTGTGTACTGGGATGAACGACCTGAGCACAATAACATACCTGTGCATGCGCTAAATTCCTCCATAGAGTCCTTTGTGCGCATGCTACTACGTTGCTTGTATAGTTTCTAGTACAGTAACGTTTTTAACAGCAATGCGACATGTACCAGTACACAGCTGCGGAATTGCCCGACATGAGCTGCAGCACACTTTGATGTAAATGTGCGGAATCATCTCAACGCCGCTTATCCAATTGATGGATTGGTAGAGGTGGACT
>CM060974.1:41517838-41617838 GCA_030765045.1 Tenodera sinensis
GTTAACTCCCAAAACATTACATCACCCTGCAAGCGACCGACCTGTTTACATCCAGAAACCGGTTCAATTCCCTGATAAACCTCCACGCAACGTTGCGGAGTTTCTTCACGTCTGAAAGAGCTGCTTGGGGTATTCCTTCAATTTTTTAAGTGATTAATTATTTCGAAACTCTGTGTGATGTCGCATAATTACTACCGAAGCTATGTCAGAAATAATTTACTCTACGCATCTTACAAGTAACAAAATGTTATCTTCGTACTTTCTTGTGGAATTACGCATCCAATTTGAAACAAAAACCATTTATTTTTTCGAAATCGGCTGATCAAAGAACAAAATGCCATTAGACATTTTTGTTTGTAATGCTTCTATGAAGCACGCATTAGAAGGAATGAAATAACTTCCTTTCCACCCTGTATTTTGTAACAAAATAAGCAGTAATGTAGTTATTAAATCTTCAAAGCTTATTTCCCAACACTTCCCACTTGCTATATGTGCCTTTATTGGAGCTAACTTTTCAATTGCTTTTAGGTGAGTTCATGAGCCAGCTACAACTTTTTATCTCTTAAGAGGACATCTAATGTTCACATTTCCTTCAAAAGTCATTTTTGACATAAGAATCTTTCTTAATTCAAGCTATTTCGTAAACTGTTTTTTTCTCTCTATTACGTACTTACCTACATTGTATTGCACCCAAAAATTTGTTACCGAATTTAAGCCAAAGTACATGTTTTGAAACACCCTTATTTTAAAAAAAGGGGCATTTTTAGAAAAATCTGTCTGTGAACACAATAACTCAAAAACGTGGGTTAAAAATTATACTGTTTTAGTTCAGCATCTTCCAAGGATGCAACACGAAGATTTTCAGTAAATTGACCCTCTCCAAAGAAAATTTTGCTTTTGTCATAAATGGCTTCAACGATTTTGATTGAAATATGATACTTTTAAGATATTTACACCAGAAATCAAATATAGATGTATCCTGAATTTTCTGGGTGTAGCTTCTGAAGTCTTGTTTATTCTGAATGAGTTTTGTATAAATCCTAAACCATAAGAGATCGGCAAAATCTTACTAACCAACAAATGTTATCTCGTTAAAGCACAGTTATTGGTTTGAATTTTCAAATACTTAACCTTTTCTCAAATAGGAAGTCGTTATCAGCGTTTTTTATGTCTTAGCCATGAAGTGGACAGTGAAATTTCAAAGCGATGCTATGGCGACCAGCTCTTAAGGGGAATATGTAAGTATTTTGGTAAAAAAGATCGTTTTTCTGTTTATTGCAAATTTTGATAATATGAAGCTTGTTTAATAATACATCATTATTTTGTGTCCATATGCCCTAAAAGAGCATTTAAATACCGTTTAAATGTCCATCGCTGCCACACCATTCTCTACTGCCATGCCCCTCTCACTAAAATATGTTCTCTGAAGATCTAATTCAAACTTTGAAGTTTTCGAGACTTAGGGAAACTATTCGCTATTTTGGGTACCAAAAACAGTATTTATGGGTGCATAGGTGTTTATGTTGTACCTTTGACTTTTAATGAAGGAAATAGTGCTAGACTTAGGTTTTGAAGAAGCTGGGTATAAACCCAGGTGTGAACATGAAGAATGCGTGTTGTGAATTGGACAGCATTCATATGAAAAAGACAGATTTTGACGTTAAAATTAGTATTAAAGTGATCATAAGAGGCATTAAAATGACTATAGATGATGAGGATAACCTTAATGACCCAGAATATGCACTTGGAGCACATTAAGACTATGTTAAACATTAAACGCAGTTTTCTCAAAACAACATTTTTCAACACAAATGTTCCTTTTCTTCTGAAACTATTGCATGTAGCCACTTGAAATTTTCAACATTAATTTAAGTGATTAAGCTACACAAACGCTGGAATTTACAGGCTTCTATGGTTAAAAACCTCTGATCTACAACAAATTCTGTGAGAGAAAAAAAAATGTTTAACATGGCTCATGGGAATATTTTTTTTCAAAACTAAAGTTTCAAACCAGTGCTCTGAAAACGCCAGCAACAATAAACAGTACCTAGATCTATTTGTGTGCAAATGTTTGTTGTTCTAGCTCAAGTACTTTCAGAGACAAAGCTACATGATTTTCGGAAATTTCACATGGCGGAGATAGGAAAATCAGATACCTACATACTCCCCTTAAAATATTTGACTGTCGTTTAAGCTTGCATTATTCTTGTTCATTGTTCCTACAAAGAAATGTGTAATATAACAGTTCTACTGATGTTTATACTCATTAACTTGAAGGTGATAGGAGAATAAGCGTTTTTAACAATAGTTTCTACAGGAGTGAGTACAGGAAGTCATATGAGTGCATTCTTTTTTCAAATTGTCTACAATTCTTTGTGAAATAATGTATAGATGATTAGAATAGAGGAATTTCCTGGATTCCGCTTACACATGGTTCCCCAGGTGAATCACTTTAGTAATACAGTTTTGCATCATCTTTTCTAATTTAGTCCTGACTTCATTTCGAGCGAGTGAACAGGATCTACCAGTCCAACAAAATATCTGATTAGGCGCACTACGGAAGGTTTCCCCTATTTGGTGTACCAATCCCACCAACCTGCCTCGCCCCAGCTGACGTCACCTCACATTCGCCTTTTCTCTCTGAAAAAAGCTCGACTTGCTTGAAAGTACTGTGTATTTCTTCATTAAAGATTTGATTGAGATTTGTGAAACTAGAAGCTAAGGGTCAGTTTTTAAGCACAGCAATGTTTAATCAATATGATATTGCAATCAGTATGTTTTTCATGGATAGCGTAGTATGGTTTAAGTTTAGATAACCAGAGGATAACTATTTAAAATAGTTTAGGGAATAGGAATTTCCTTCAAAATCTTCGTGTCGCATCCTTGAAAGTTATCAAACCTAAATGCCAACTTTGGTTTTTAGCCGACTTTACGTGTTTGAGTTATGCTGTCCACACACTGACACACACACAAACACACACACACACTCACACACACACACACACTCACACACACACACACACACACACACACACACACACACACACACACACACACACACACACACACACACACACGCTTGTATCTTTAACTAAAAATCTGATGTGTTGCACTCACATGACTTTCTCTACTCTTGTACTAACCATTCTTACAAACTCTTATTCCTATATCTTCTTCGTGTTAGTTGAAATAAACATTTACAGAAATTATCTTATTGCTTATTTCCTTGTAGGTACAAGGGGAATATGACAATACAGTAGGCTTTGTGCGATAGTCAAATGTTTTAAAGCTTTGAAATTTTGTTGTATTTGCACACTTAACATATAAAAAATGAAAAACGATGATCCATTTCACGAAAGTTACAAGTTTTCCCAAACTCACACACATAACAAGGAATATTTCCGAAATGGTTCACCTTACAAGAAAATTTATTCAGACATAAATTGTGTACTTTAGCAAGATCTACATTTATTGTATAGTGAGATTTTGTCTATGTCTTACGCTTTACGAGTTATGCAAAAGTGATCCAGAGTAAACAGGACTACATAGGCTATAGCCAGAAAATTCAAGATATACATTTCATTTGTCATACAAATATCTCAAACATATGATATTTTAATAAAAAGTCGTTGGAGCTATTTTCAAGAAAATCAAAATGTTTTAAATATTTTCCAGGTAAAAGGTAGTTTAGGGTGGAGCTATTTTCTTCTTAATCTTCGTGTCGCATCCTGGAAAGACCTTAAATAGCAACTTTGGTTTTTAACCGACTTTTCATTTTTGAGTTATGTTGTCCACAGACAGACAGAAATACACACACGCACACACACAAGAAACTTTTTCTAAAAATGCTTTTTTTGGATCCAAGGGGTCTAAAAACATATATTTCCGGTGAAATCTAGACATCGAATTTTTTTTTTTTTTGTAATACAATACTGCCCCTACCTACTATACGTAGTAGAGAAAGTAAAAATCATTATATTGTTCTGGGAGATACACGGAATGTATTAAATGAAAACTTCAAGTTGACATTTTGGGTAAGGTCTTCATCTGTCTGATGCAAGAAGTGCTGTGATAGTTAATGGTAGTGATTTGATCATTAAACACGTGAGTATATGAGGTGCACTAGTACTAGCGATACAGAGCTGTTATAAGGGTCGTTTCGAGGCTTTCATTAAAATGTCCTTCATAGATCTTCTAATCAGTAATTGTGAGCTCTGAAATACAGCCAGAGTTAGAGAGTAGGGATTAATTAGTTCGTCCGTAACGTCAGCTGATGAAACGCTTGTGCTTACGTCACAGCGAGCCGCTTCACAAACTCCTCAACTAAGGGCTTTTCAGTGTTCACTGAAACGCAATAAAACATCTGAGGTGTTGCACTCACTCTTGTACTAACCATTCTTACACTTATTATTCTATCTACTTCAACTTATAGTTTTAGAAATTGTTTTATTCTCCATTTCCTTGCAGATAGGATGAAAATATGCAATACAGTAGGCTTAAATGATAGTCAAATATCTTAAGAGCTGGTCACTACATGGTGGCTTTTAAATTCCATTCTCTTTGCATGTACAGGGCATAAAAAACTAATAACAACTTTCTATTTGAGAAAAGCATAAGTGCTGTAAAACTGAAACAAATAACAAGAATATCGCAGAAGTGGTTCAGTCCACGAAAAATTGAGTTTGACATTAATACTGTGGTTTAACGAGATACACATTTTGTCACAAGTAGTAAAGACTAACTGATAAATTTTCGACTGGAACGAGCTTCGAATTATGTTTATCTGGACTATTTCATAAATTAAATATGAACTTAAATACTATATCGCAAACATTTGACCAGAAAAAGTTGAATTCTGTAAAAAAATAGCCTAAAATGTATTCATTTCTTCATTTCGATTAGTGCAGTTCGACTTACTAGGCACTGCCATCTGAGGAAAACAAACCCAAAGAGCACATGTATTTCGATCTTCTGTTATTTTTATAACGATAAGCGAAGTACAGTTCATAATCTCAAGTATACCTAACTTTATTTTTAACATTAACAAATAAACTCTCTTCTGAAAAAACAAATCAAGTATTAAAAGACCAATTGCTAGAAGCCCATTGTCAAATTGAAATGGGGTGTTATTTTGATCGTTAATCGATTGTAGTGTACATAATACATTTTTTCAACGATTTATTGGTTACAGTTGGCAACACTGACTGAACAAAAGAATGACCCGGTTAAATTCACCTATGATAATTTAACGCCTCTATGCATGAAATAGTCATGTACATATCTTAACCAAATTCCTTGCAACTATTTTTAGGGAAATAATATCATACATTTTTCCATGCAAAGGGTTTCTGGTGTGTTCACATCTTTGGATCATTCTGAACTTAAATAACAATTTTGGTATATATTCTAGCTTTCTTTTTGAGGTAGGTACATATACCATCCAGACATGCATACTCACACGCGCGCGCGCACGCAGAGCGCGTTTCTAAAAAATATTGCACTTATGCCAGATTATCACGGTATTATCCCTTTGATTATATCACTTCCTCCTTTTCTTACGTTTCTGAACAACTGAACTATGCATGCGCAGTAAAAACAATTAGTGGGCCATTCAAAAATGGCCGACAAAAATTTGTCGAATATTCTAGTGAAGATATTGATATTTTAACTAAAGAGGTGAAGTCAAACAACTGTAGTTCTAAACATAGCAGACCTATCTTTAATGAATAACCCACTAACCCAAGTTCGTTCATTTATATTCACGTGTCTAATTCCTCATTTCTCTGGATTGTTGTTGTTGCTGTCCCAGCCTACTGGATTAGTTGTAGTGCCAACTGTAAGAATAAATCTCAGTTAAAATGTATGAATGTTATTATAAGTTGTTTACTTTTAAATCACTATTAATATTTAATCGTGTTAAACAAATGACGTATTAATTATTTCGTGCAATACTCTAAACAAATAATACCACTCTAGGATTTCACATTTGGGATAATTTTTCTGACGCTTCGCTTTCGCAAAATTATCATAAGTAATGCCACAAGTAGTTGTCAATTTGTCTAGAGAATTTGACAATCACAAGTTGCATTTAATAAGACTGTTTCACAAATTAAAGGATGATATGAAATGTTATTTGAATACTGTATTGTAATTCTAGCCTCTTAAGAGAAACGTGTAGCATGAAAACATACATCAGCGTCCCTTGGCACGGCCTACTAGATTATAATATTGATGCTCTAATTTTTTATCGTGTTGGTAATGTCTAGAAATTGGAGTATCTGCTGTTAATTTATAATTTCGTTCAATACAAAATTTGTCAAACTGATTCCAAACATATTTCCTGTTGTATTCAGTGCTCTGAGGTTTCTCTTCGAATTATTTCACCTATTTCAGCACCGAAGCTTAGAGTCGGCCATATTTGACATTTGAATAGCGGCTCTGTTACTTCAAATTACGTTGCGCATCTGTCAACACAATGTCGCTAGATTCTCTAGCATGATCATAACATAAGAAAAGCAGAGGAGGTGATAAATTTTTCGGGAATGAAGGCTGCCATTGGTTGAAATTTGAAATTGTTATGCACATGGTTGGTGGATTTCAACCAAGTCACGTATGAGTGGATTAGTGATATTAGCATCTGTCGTGGTATTACTATGGATAATTTTTCTAATTCAAGGAGCCTCAAAACATGTATTTTCGGTCTAAACGTGATATCGAATTTTTTTGTCGCAGATAATACCTGAAGTATGTAATAGAGAAAGTAAACAGGCATTTGTTTACATGTAACACGTGACTGTGTAGAGTGCATTCGCCCACGAATAGAGTTCGGAAAGCATCGAACATTTCCGTTGATGATATCAGAGAGGGAGGTGGAACTTATGTCAGCCGGGGACCTTGACCATGGTCGGTGGCGTAGGAGCCAACTCGTCTGCCTCCCACAACATGCAACACTTACTAACAGGCAGACTGACACTAAAACACCATGAATACCAGCAGTATTGTATTCTACCCAAAATTTCGATATCGAGGTTTCACCGGGAATAAATGTCTCGAGGCCCACTGAATCCAAAAAGATTCTTGTGCTATGAACAGCCTATCACAAAAACGAAAAGTTGGTATTTAACCTTAATATTTTTTCAAGAAATCGACAGGAAGATTTTTACGAAAATTCCTCCATGCTAAGCTACCCTTTACATGGAAACATTTTCAAATTATTGATTAAATACCATATGTTTAGGATACTTTTATCGCAAATGAGATGCATATTTTAAATTTTTTGGCTATAACCCATGTAGTCCTATTTATTCTTGTAAAGTAGCAGGGTGTAATGTAGATAAAAAAAGAATTGAAAACATTAGAAATTAACTGAATATTTCTAAGTCAATAGACGGACTAAAACAATATAGAAAGAACTGGAAGGAATGTCGATAGTATGAATGATAGCTGCATCCCAAAATTAGTTTCAGATTACAAACCATTAGGTAAAAGAAATATCAATAGACCAAGAAAAAAGTTGGATACAATACTTAATTAAATTCTATGATACCGGGACGACCCTTGATGGCTTAAAACGTGAAATGTTATTTTTGATGATGAGGAGGAAGTAAAAAAGAAACGAAAATGTCATGTGAAAGCCTAGCTTGGACTGGATGATATTCATGAAAAGTATCTGCAGCATTCTTGGAACACAACTGGATTGAAATCGAAGGGGATCTCAGGGAGAAAGAGATGAGATACTTTGCTTGTGTGCTGGGACTAGGTTAGGGACGCTAGCAAGCGTGAAAGATACAGTTACCAGCCACAAGGGGTTCGACACCGGCCTACCCCAGGAAGGCAAGTGACCACAACACCACCCATACGCCAAGAACAGTAGTTACAGCGCGTAAAGTCCTCAGAAGACAGCGCCGTCGACACTCCAACCCTTCAAACCCGGATGCAATGAAAAGGACAGGAAAAGCACCATAGGTCAGGAAGACCGGCCACCGGAATCGAACTCACGACTTCCGAAATTCGAGTCACACATGCTACCACGGCGGCACCTCGCTTGTTAGGATGATAAACTTAAATGCGAAGCTTTCGCTTTGGACTTGAACTGTTCGCGCTCACAAAAAATCGCTCAAGAACAGTGATCTGTGATAATCACAGTTTTGCCCAATCCTTGCTACATTCTGTCAGCCAGCCAGCACTTTGGTATCTTTCTCTTTGAAACTGTCTGATTTTTTTAGTTCGATATTGGCGACTTTCCAGAATTGTCTGAAGTCTGAAGATATGGTTTGTTTCTTTCGACTTGCTGCTACCGGTTTTTCCTGCAGTTGACCTCTTTGACCCTATCTCTTTCTCAAAACATATCTGTAATATTGTGTGCGGAAAAACAAGGTGTATAAAATTGTAGAAAAGAAAGGCAATATTAAAAGGAGCATTTTGAGGTTAGGAACAAGGAATCGTAGATGGGGTGGACCGCTAGCCAGCCCGTGTTTCCCGGAAAATCCCATAGTTCAACACTTATTCGGAGCCTAATCCGGGCTCCGTATTTTGTATTTCTCATTTCAGTTATTAATTCCGACATGTTTACTTTCTCTACCATGTACATAGTAGGTAGAGAAATTATTGCATTCCACCCAAATAACCCATTCAAAGATATCACCTTTAGAGGTCCCCTGAATAAAAAACAATTTAGAAAATGGTGTATGTGTGTTGTGCTGTGTGTGTGTGTCTGTGTGTCTAAACAGGCGAATGTTTTGTTTACTAATTCGACTTACGCTCCTATGCATGCGTTAACACCTATGAGGGTGAAAGTCCAAACGAGGCTAGCTTTGAAAACTGGTTTCGCCACGTGTCTGTGTGTTTATCAGCTACTGCAAGTAATGAGGGGACGGTTAGTTTTCTTTCAAGCTTTCCCAGCAGTATTCACCAGGTACTTTTACTGTCGTCATTTCCGGCATTCAGTTCTATACGCATGCCAATGTTGCCAAACCTACGTCCACGAATTTATTCTAGTAAACATCCTGGAATCCAATTATTTAATATTTTGTGGCTAAACGACCTGGTTCGATTCCGGTTTGAGGATTTTGTCCAGAGTGCACTCAGCCTCATGGGATCTCCGAGGGGCCAATTTCGCACCTACTTAATGGAAAAATAGCAGCTCCAGGTTGTGAAGATTGCATTCACCGGCTAACAGGAACTTGGGTGGTGCTAATCACGTTCCACTCTCTAGTACAGCACCCCACGCATGACGCCCGTTGTTGTCAGAGCAATCGGTTGGTAGACCGTGGCTCGTATCGGAGTTTAGTTTAGTTTGATTTTAGCTAGAATAATACGCTTTTATAAGAAGTGTTTGTAGAAGATGGAGTAGAAAATGCCGTGTGAATCTAACATTGTTTTTTTTTTTTTTTTTTTTTTTTTTTTTTTTTTTTTTTTAATTATTTAATGTACTTTCCTCATTTGAGGCCTGCCAAGAAGACAATACATAGCTTTACAATTGGATTTTTTTAAAACGTCATTTATATGAAATTAGTTACAACACATTAAATTAATAATAACCATCTTCAAGGAAATATAAATAATAAGTATCGATATGTTCTTACTTATATTCAGGTAATCTCTGGAAAAAAATCAGTTAAAGAATTGCATGCCAATTTTAATGCATTTTTAAAATAAGTATTATGATTATGAGTGCAAATAGTTTTGCATGATGAGAATTGAACCCCTGTTGGCCATGATTGTTATAGCAGGTGATAATCTAATCAAAACTTATGCACTCTTTTTTTGGTATTTTCCTTCTAGCTCCTGCATTAATCCAGTAACGGAGAACTTCTTAGGTTATATTTGTTCTTGTAATAGGGAACTCTTGCAGCTCTGTTATTAGTCACGTCGATAGGTTCTGTTGATAATTATTTTTCATTGTCTAGTTATTAAATACATTTGTTTTTACCTGTCAGCTTGGTACTGGTAGTTATTTTGTATGCTTGCAAATCTGTGATTATAATTCATCGTGCTGCTGGATATTTACGGCGAGCAAGGCAGTGAATTTCAATTTGCAACTTTGTACTCAGGCGCTCCCCCGGCTAAGTGGCCTTAACTAGAAAGCAAGGAAGAGCTCCCATGAGACTAATGAGTCATATCCCTGCACGGAAATATTGTATTAAGGAAAAAAGGTTCCTGCCTAGCAAATTAGATTCGCCCTGAAGGTTCAGTTTTCTGGGAGATGCTCTTTAAGGGTTAACTCTTTCCATTAAGAGCACAGGATAATAGGGTAATTTGCTCTCATCAGTCCATCTGACCTCATGAGATGGATTTCTGCTACTTGAATGAAATAAAGGTATGGAAATCAGAAATTGTATTAATTGTTCTTTCACAGATGCACAAACAAACAGAAATGTATAGCAATATTTTAGAAAAACGTTTCTGTGTGTATGATAACAGCATAGTGAGGCAGTATTTTTGTGTAAGCCCTCTGAAATAATTCAAATTGCAAATATAGAGGCAACAGAAAGCCCCTGGAATAACCATGTTAAATTATAGGCAGCGCAGGCTGACTTCTTTTGTTCATGTGTGATACAACGAAGGAGGGAGAAGTGATTTTGGTCGACATTATAGCAACAAGATAATCGTACATCGAAAAGTGAATAATTAATTGTGAAATGTTGTGATTTTCATAAACAGGAATTATATCGTCAATATTTGCTTGAGATCAATCGAGTGCGGCAAGATTATAAAAGAACATTGACTTTTCACAATCATTGTCTATGCCTAGCCATTTTGTTTGTTAGCCAAGAAGTCCGCCATATTTAGCGAGAACATTGTACAATTGTTTCATGAGAAGGATAATGGCTTTTAAGTTTTAATATATTGTTGAAAAGATTCATTAAAACAATATTGATTGTTTGATCTGTAATAGAATCCTCTAGCAACAGTAATAAAATCTTACAGCTCTCAGATTGATGCTAGGCTGCGAGTAATAAAATAACTTCGTAAAGACTTTCATTCCAACGAAGATTAATAAAAGCTAAATAACACTTCTACGTTCGTCTCACATAATACCAACGGTATACTAAAAATCGTTAGAATAGCTAAAAAAAGAAGGTCGTTTAAGTAGTAAAAATGTATTTAAATCATACAAGGATGCAGCACAAAGATTTTCAAGAAAATCGTCAACCTCAGACTACCTTTTGCAACATTTTTCGAAAATTTGATTTTCCTCAAAAATATCTATAATAATTTTCGTTAAAATAAGCATTCTTAGGATATTTTTATAACAAGTGAAATGTATATATTGAATTTTTTAGGAATATCCTCAAAGTCTTGTATATTCTAGATGACCTTTGCGTGACTGGTAAACTGTAAGATATATACAGAATCTTATGCCATAAAGATCTAGATCTCCTTAAAAGACACAATTTGCGTCAATGCATTTGTTTACTCATTATTTTCTGGAATATTCTAATTCTTACACTGGGAAGTCGTTATTCGCTTTTTTATGTCGTGAACATGCAAAGAGAATGGAAGTTCAAACCCATCCATAGCGACCAGCTTAAGATTTGACTGTCGGTTAAAGCCTACTGTATTGCCATATTTCCCTTGTACCTACAAGGAAATAAGCAATAAGATAATATAGCAAATGGTTAACATGAAGTAAATAAGGGTTTTTACATGAGTAGGGAAAATCATGTGAGTGCAACACTCACAAGATTTATTTTTGGGAGGGGCATTTTACATATTCTTTTTATGTTATGATTGTATACTGTATCTGTAGCCTTAGATGTCTGTCAAATATTCTACAATTTTTGGAAATAAATAAATATAAATTTATTTTTGGGAGGGAGCATTTTACATAATTTTTTTTATGTTGTGGTTGTATACTGTATCTGTAGCCTTAGATGTCTGTCAAATATTCTACAATTTTTGGAAATAAATAAATAAAACCATCATATCCTGTCTTGTGGCACTACGTTCCTTTGAGTGTAGCCTTGACCTACCGCCCGGCCGCTGAAACCCCACCTTTACAAACTACGGGCGTCATGACTGGGATCCAGTGGTGGAGAGTGGGACGTGGTCAGTGCCCTGAGCACTCCCTCTTCGTAACCGGAGTTGATTACTATACAATACTATACAATTACTATTTTCTTCAAAATCTTCGTGTCGCATCCTTGAAAAACATTAAACTTAAATACCAAGTTTGGTTTTTAACCGACTTTTCGTTTTTAAGTTATGCTGTCCACAGACACAGATAGACAGACACACGGACCTTTTTCTAAAAATGCCTTTTTGGATTCAGGGGGTCTCAGAATATATATTTCCGGTGAAATCTCGACATCGAATTTTTGAGTGGAATACAATACTTCCCCTACTTACCAGTGGAGAAAGTAAAATGGACTTGAGAAATGTTTAATGAATGAGACCAGAACAAGCCTTTAGATGGCGATGATGATGATGTTGATGATAAAATAACTCAATTATAAATCTTCTCCAAAATGGTATAAATTGCTAAAAATCACCGCTCCTACTAATTCATAATATTGCATATTAAGCAATGTAATGAGAGGGGTTGTTAATATATAACTAAGTTAAGCAAGGCAACCTAACGATGTAAGGTTAAAGGCAGGTTCGCTGAACTCCAAGTGCCTCCACAGAATACGTATCACATCAGTGTGTCAACACGTGTCATTTATTGGCGGAGGTTGGTCACCCTGGTCGGACACCACTTAAGTGCCTGTAAGGGTTGTGCCCCGCTGGGCTCTTGAGAGAGAAGACACGAGAGGAATCACGTGACCTCTCAGTGCGCCATGCAACATTGTTCCAAGTGTTGGGTCTCTGCAACACAGACAGAATACGTAACAACAGTGAAATAACTGGTGTTCCATTGCTTTCCTTTAGAATTTAACCAACACATCTGTAAATTGCTTACTGAAGTTGATTTAGTTAATGAAGTATGAGGTATGACCCTGGACATTTTTAGAAAATCAAACAAGGATTAGTTTTAAAAATTTAAACTATTTTATTGTTTTTGAAAATATTCACTTAAATCACAGTGTTGCCATTTGCAACAAAGACATTTTGTCAAAGTTTTAGAATCCTGTAACAGTGCTTCTTGTTATTTTTGTATTATATTGGCATTTAACAGTAAAATAAAGGAGTTGGTTGGCTGTTGGTGTAATAAATTTATTTCAGGATTATTGTAGTATCGTTTTTTTATTTTCCAACATCAAAATCCATGCAACTGTAGTCTCGTATAACAGCGTCCTCATCCAGGCGTATCATCTCACTGGTTATTTTACGTGGGCCCTCCCCATCCTTTAGGATAGCCATGTTTGAATGTAGCCGCTCGGATTAAACTCACGACGTTGGACTTTGACCGGTCCATTTCGTCTGTCCTTTAACAAATATGTCTATTCAATTACTGCCTTTAAGGTGCCTATGAAAACCATTCAGGAGTTAGAAAAAGGGTGGCATATGTAGTAAATGAATTCATGTAATAGAACATCAATACAGTTTCGCGTTCGATAAAATCAATCCTTAAAGCAATGATGCCACTCTTCCTGAGACACTTTAGAAACCAGGTTTTTATGTTCCACAGCCTCATCTGATGACCAAAAGGTGTTTCCATGCATTTTATTTTTAATTTTTGGAGACAAAAATAAATCACAAGTTGCTAGGTCAGGACTCAATGGTGGAGGACCCATGATGCTGAACAGACGTGCAGGTACTCAAGTGTTAGTTTTGCTGTGTGCGACGATGTGTTGTCATGATGAAAAATTGTTTTTCCTTTTGAACAAACTAGCAACCATCTCCTTCACCACTGCGAAATCCTAGGGCTTTTGTAGGTTTGGGTTCTCTTCGAAAGACCAACTGAGCCGATTGACCTATCCTTTGACATAACAATAAATCCTTGGAATTTTTCCATGCACCATACAATGTTTTGTTTTTCATCAGGTTTACTTAAGTGGAATCCACCAACAACAAAGTTTTCTCATGTGTAACTGTTGATATAAATGTTTTGGATTTGACTCTTATCAATGTTCAATGTGCTCGAATAAATTCATAATCTAAAATCAGTTTTTGGCAAACTTATTTCATTGAAGAAGAAAACAAACATGTTTGTCCAGCAGCTCAGGTTAGAGTTGACCCTGATTCTGTCCTTGTTCATATAGGCATTTACCTAATTATATCACACTAAAGCTACAATATCTTGCAGTAGTAAATAACCAATACTTTCTTGGAGTCTAATAGTATAGTTTTCAGACATCTGTATTTGAGTTACTGGCTTGGCTGCTTTAGTAACCGCAATGGATCTAGTTTACTGGCTCTATTGCTTCTGTAAGCGTTACAATGTAACCACCACGTTGTTTCCTGCCCATCCCTAACCACTGATGACCAGAAAGGCTCTTCTTCCACACTTACGCATCTATCAAGGAAGACAGTGATCATTTAGAGAACAGCAGCAGCAGCATCGTAAGATTCAGTAAAGACTGCAATCTCCATTCGTGAAGAGTGACTCATTCAAGAGGTCCCCTTTTGTACTGATATGTTTTCTTTTTATCTGATTGGTTTTTATCACATTCTCCCTTCTGGGCTGGCCGTAAAAGTACCATTTCCGACTGCGCCCGGTTGATGCCGATACACTCTAATAGAATTTTATCATCGTTTCTGTGCTAGCTTTATTTTCTCGCCCTGGTCGCGGAACCCAACAGGAAATAAGCTAGATTAAAACTTTCAAACAGCGAAGAGAACAGTGTGAACATATAATACATCTCTGGTATGATCAGTACCGGAGGCTCATGTTCCGGGGATGTTGCTTTCGACTCAAGCAAAACTTACCAATCGATAGTATTGTTTAACTGTCATGAGTGTGTAAGTAAATTGTCCCAAGATTTCAATTTAAACTACTGTGACAAAAACGACAAAATCGAACCCAGTTATTTTTCTTTATCTTATTTCGCTTCTAACTGAATTCTCAAAACACAATTCTATTTCAGTGATGCTAAGACAGTCTTCTGTTCTTGGTGATATTGCAACTGTTTTCTTCTGGTAACCTTGACTCATTCTTTTCTGTCTTTCTTCACTTTCTGTGTCTCTCAAACAGCTGACTTGGACGATACAACACTCGACACTCATTAACTGCTTCGCTATCTTCCTTTCGACACGACCGTACACACTCAGCTGACACACACACACAAAACTAAATCTGATTGACTAAAAAAACTACCTGGCATCACGCGCTCCGCAAGCTTTATTACCGGCGTTGACGTAGCCAGATATTTCTCGAAATGATCCTTTTTTTCTCGAGCTTGCCGGGAGCCAGAAGATTCGCGAAGGCTTCAGCATCTTTTGTAATACGCCGCGCTCATTGTTGTTAGTCACGTATACACAAACCGCGCGAAGTGTGGTGTGGGGTAGCCTGACCTTAAGCGCCTTTGTTCGCCGGCCTGCTAGGTGGTGTGAAGTAGCTTTTGACCCTGACCGTGGTTTGTCGTGGACGTAAGCCACATGAGGCGCAGCGGGTAGCGTAGTCACACTATATTTAAGTTAGAGCGTGTGTAACTGTTAGTGTTTTAGTCTGAAATGCACGCTGTTAAGGGTATAAGTGTAGATACTTCGATAATCGAGGACAGACTAATAAATGTTACATCAATGTTTTCTTCATTTCCGAACATATAATTTTACTTATTAAGAGTAGTAAGTTTTCAGATTGGTTTGTACCTCAAAGTAGAGTGGCACAAGGTGTGACGCAGAGTGGGCAGCGATCACGATAATGAACGTTTATCGTAACTAAATTCGAATGCTTTTTGCAAGGCCAATGACCTCATACTACATAGGCCAGCAGGTTACGCAATGAGGTATGAAGTAAAGTGAATAGTCTATACTGAAAGAGTTGTTCAATTCGCGGTGGTTACGAAGTTGCAAAAACATCAGGTGGTGAAATATGTGATTGGTTTATGGGAAAACTGCTAAACGAAGAGGGAAAAAAAACAATTAACACACCCAAATGGATAAATATTAAGGTACCATTCATGAAAATATCTGGACAAGAAATTCGTTCAGCCAAGGCCGTGTAGTATACAAATGACAAGGAGTTTCTGCCAACTTTAAATTAAGAAGCACTTAAGTAAAGAAATCCACTCTGAACTTTATTATGTTTCTCCATCCTTTGTTATTGCTGCACATTTATGACATTATTTTCTTTGTTTCAGGTAAGCTGCTTGAAATTACATTTTAGAAGATAGAAGCCTGATCAGGTGAGTCTATATTTTACATATAATGTCCCACAGCGGGAACTTCAATATATTTTAATTATATTTTTAAACTCACAAAGATATTGAAAACGTTACAAGGTTCTAATGTGCAAGGCGTTCTAAATGCCTCCCATACATCGTTTGGAATGCTTAGGAATTTAATATTAATGTTGAAAGAGTGAATTCCCCTTTGTGGGTCTCTCTGTATATTATAAACATTGCAGGAGTTATTTACTTTTGTGATTAATAATTTCCTTCCGATACTGCTGTAGATCTTTGACTATCGCCTCTGTTATGCGTTACAGAATGTAGCAATCATCCCTCAATTTAGATGAGATATAGAGTTGTTCACAGGATGAAACATATTTCCATTAGTACCGCAGTTTGTGACGCTTCATAGCCTGTTGTTAATGCGTGGAAGTTGAGATAATGATACTAGAACTAAACTGCGCATGCGTAAGGACTACATTTTAGGTTGTGTGATATAAGGACCCCAAACACGTTACTTATACGTTTGTACTTCGTTTGAAATTTTTATTAACTTCAAAAAGTCGTTTCCTTAACAAATGGCAAGAATTTGGCATTTTTAGATTGCCTTTTCTCAAAAACTACAAGCAGTAGAGGGCTGAAATGTATACCACAGATGAAGACATTCTACCTCATACCACTTGACTAGGGGAATTAAGCTGCCAGTAATATTTCTGGATCTAAATTCTTTTTCGTTCTTACAGAAGAAGAAACAAAGTTTGTATCAAAATTGTTCAAACAATGACCTCAAGCTTTTAAAGGTATTACACTTAAAATATAACTCTAGTTATGTATATATAATAGATCAACTCACAGAAGTGTGCAAACTTTGAACCTTGTAGCCTTTATGTTTTTCAGTAAAAAGAATATAGGTTTTGAAAAATGTATTTTTCAGATAATCGCAGTTGAAAACGGCATGCCTCAGTGAAGTAGTCATCATTAGCTGCATCCCGTGTATACCTCCTAATTTGCAGTTCTATTTCTTTTGACTAGGAGTCCTTAGATGAAGCTTGTGATGTCCTTTCCTAAAAAAAAAAATATTCGAGATGTTAACAGTTTTAGCAAAAACCGGGCGTGGTACTCTAACGTTTAAAGAGAATCCTAGTAAATTTAAATGTGTTTTAACCCTTTAATTGGCAAGTTATTTTGCTATATATGCCGTTCTTCCTCTAATTCCTAAACCGGTTTTCGTATCCCTTAGCCGAAGCGGTTCGAATAGCTGTGATCGTTACAGCGATACGGAATGGACTGGCTATCCATTCAAGGCCAAGCGTTGCGAGTTTGAATCCCACGAACTGCAGTCAAATGTGCGTGTAGTAAAGGAAGGGGAGGGCCCAAGTAAAATAATTGATATAATGGTACGCTTGGAAGCTCACGGAGTTACATTTGACTGCAGTTACATGGATTTAGCTTTTTTTCTTGAAAAAACAACTAAGGTTTTATGGAACAAATTTAGTATTTTTACTGTAGGAGACAACTGCAAATACTTTAATTTTATTTATTTAGGTTAACATAACAAATTAAAAAGAAATATCCAATAAGGTATCTCAAAACTTAACAGATGTATATGTATCTTATAAGACACACTACCAATTAAAGAGTTAGGTGTTTTAAATGACCAGTAAACCAAATATATTCTAAACGAGAAAAAAATATCAGGATATTTTTCTATTAAATACAGAAAGCTCCAATGTTTGTGATTTATAATACACACTGCTCTTAATGGGGTAATATCGGGGTTTAAGTTAGAAAATAAAACAACGTCGCAAAAATGCACAAATCAACATTTGGATTTAGACAAAATGTGATAAATGTCTGCAAAACTCTGCTAGCAGAAAATTCTATAAATTACACTATTATTAGTGTTAGATATAAAAAATTATTTTATAGTTATCATTGGTACTGCTGTCTATATTAAAACAGTGTTTTAATGGTCGAAACCCGCGTTTGTTGCATATGTTAATACAGCTGACTTAATGCTAACCCCAAAAATCTTTTTCTGTTGTCAAACTACACATCAATAATGGGATTTCTATAAAATACTGTACTTTACACCAATTATGTAACAGTTTCCACTTTTCCACTGATTGCTTATTTGGCTTGCCTCTTTTAGTATCAGGTTTTATTTCTTTTGTATATCGATGTTTTGTTTCTTAAAACAAATTTATCCAACATTTCTTAAAAAGCATAGTGTATATTTAATAAGAATAAGTAAAACACCCAGACTAGATCAGAAATGAGCTGCACTAGCTGGGAGTGAAAATGGCATAGCATTTGAATCTCTGACACACTGTTACGGCTTATTGCTTAGGGTCTTTATTCTTTGTTTCTGTGCAGATTGTTGTCGCAGTTTTACCAATGCTGTTTTAAAGTTTATCGCATTGCTGTACCTCTAGCAGACTGTAACCTAAACCCTGGGTTATATTTGACTATGGCAATTCCAAGAGAGACAATTAAAAATAAATGTCTATAAAATGGCAAAATTATATATATATATATATATATATATATATATATATATATATATATATATATATATATATATATATATATATATATATATATATATATATATATCTGGACCTACGTCGCTTAACTAGGCATCGAAAGAAGATACACAAATTTACTTTTTTGTAAATTGACGTTTATATTACGTTTAACAAGCAGTATATTAAAGCTGAGTGCAATTTCCACTCTTATTCGTTCAAAAAGATTGAGATACAGAAACTCAAATCTATTCTGGGGATGACCTCAGAGTTGTTTTGATGAATTACTGATTTTCTTGATTTGGGCACCAGAAAACAAGGGAATCTTGTTGTAATACTTCACTCCCAGCTTGTTCTGAGTAGGGATTCTCCTGTGACAGGTGACAAGGACAAAGATAGCAGCTTGGTGGGTGCTGAAGAAAAGCAAGATTGCAGTAAAGAAACAGGGAAGAGGGAACTTTTTCTTTGGATTCAAAGACTGCTCCATTTCTTTACTGCTGACTCAAATAACAGCCCACAATGGAGTCTTGTGCTTTTGTTCGATATAAAAGTAAAGAAAAAGGAATTTCAGACGTCTGAAGTCTCAGCTGTTTACTAATTGCAAATATCCTACCATTCTGGAGCACACTTTATACAAAAGTATATTTTCCTTACAAGTAGTTATTATTGACCACTGTGAAGTAATTAAGTCTTGTTTCTTATGATAAGTATGCTTCCGCGTTCCATTTCCTGTTCTTTACCCATGATAGGCTAATTTACACCTTTGAATTGTGATGTGTGACATACATGTCCTGTGCAATACAAACTATTAAAATAATTATTATAGGTGCACGTAATTTCGTCATCCTGAGAGGCAGGTTTAAACCAAACAATCGCGCTATTTGTTGACAAGAATTTACATGCATTAACTCACGTAATATAGTTGATTCCTACGGTTATTGAAAAGGTAAACTTGACAAGTTCTTCGAATATATTAAGATAAAGGAGTATATCTACATACTCGCAAATACAAATGTATTGATTCAAGACGCAGCTTATTTGGGTGTCTGACAGGCGAAAACATATGCTACGGAGACTATCAATAAACTCAACCTCATGTTGGAAACATCGACTTGTGTAAACCACGCTGCAACATAAGTGGAACTTAGAAATGGTCTACTTTCCTAATGCAATCAATAATTTTTTCCATGGCTGTACCTATAAGGAAAAATATACTAAAACAATTTCTGGAATTGTTTACCTCTATTGCCATGAAGTAGATAGTATAAACATTTGTAAGAATAATTTGTACAAGAATGAGCAGAGAAAGTCAGTGAGTGCAACACATCGGATTTTTTTTCGTTGTGGTGTTCAATACGGTATGTTAAAGTAAACTCCGTTTATGATACTAAAAATAAAGATCAAGATTTAGATAGCTAAAATGCACAGGCAGTTTTTATGAATAGGTTCCAATCACATCGTTTGAGTTGCGAGAAAGGAGTTATATGATCTACATTAACCATTTAAGGTTCAGTGTTGTCATTTGGCAAAAAATAGTTTAGTCAATATTTTAGAGTATTTTAAGCGTTTTTGTCATGTATTAATCTATTAAATGTATTTCAGTATTCTAGTGTGCTTTTTTAACAAATCAAAATACATCGATGCCGTCACCGATTATTTTACGTGGGCCATCCCCATTCTTTTCTACGGCCACGCTTGCCTGCGGTCAGTGGCATTGGAATTGAATGGATGGCCAGTTCATTTCATGCTAATTCGAATCGAAGAAGAGGAAGATGTTGGTTTAAGGGCGCTCAAGTACACGCGCCCTTAAAAAAACAATTCCTGGCAAAAGCCATATGTAAACTTTAATAAAAAAATTAAATTACTAGTAAAAAGGAAAATAAATATACAAAACAGTGTCAAACCAGAATTAAATCAAAGTGAAAAAGATACCAAAAGCGTATAAAAATACTTCCCCAACTTACCAGTAGAGAAACTAACTAGATATCTAAAGTTTCAAATCCTCAAACTCATTTAGTCTCCGCTAAAAAACTTATAAACTCTTTCGACCGCTTGTTTGTCGTCCGCCAAGACCTCGGCAAGTCTGGCAGGCAGCTGCAGAGTCTCGAAGGTGCGCTAGAGAGGAACACACTGGCAGCACGTGACGGACTGACAAAAGGTTGGCACACAGCGAAGGAGCTAGATGCTGTTTAAATAGGTAACCATGCAAAAACTTGCAGTGGCCAATTATCAACCGAGCCAAGTTAACCTCCTACCGACGAGATATACGAGAAGTTACCCAGTTTATCGGAAGTTCTTTCACATCACCACTCTCCGCACTTCAAGCCCACAGTCTTCCGAAGTAACATAGAGATGGTAATACTGGGTTCTGTAGTTACCGCTTTGGTTGCCAAATCCGCCATTTCATTCCCCGGCAAACCTACGTGACCAGGAACCCATGCACACACCACGTTAACGCCGTAAGTGGGTAAAACATGGAGGGCTTACGTTGTACAATAGGCTGGGGGTTGTACAGCTCACGAAGTGCACTAAGAGAATCACTTAAAATCAGCCAGTTACCTAATTTATGACGGCGCACATTTAAAACGGCTCTGTATATTGCTTACAGCTCTGCAGTATAAATGGAAGTCTTATGCTATTATGAAAACTGAATGTATGTGGTTCGGTTCCATAAACATAAGCACATCGAACACCGCTGTTGCTCTTTGATCCAACTTTTTCGAATCGCTTTCATTAAGGTGCATGTGCAATGGATGCTTAAACCGGTTTAGGAATTTAAAGAAGAGCGGTCTTTGTAGCAAAATAATTCCTGCAATGTAGGGTTAATAAGTTGGGAGTTACTGTGTAGGACATAACAGCGTGTTGTCAGCGAGGAAGACAAAATAAGGAATGGTAATAAAGAGCTAGGAAATGGGGAACATTTTCTGTTTATTCTCATCAAGTTTCTGTGTCCCAGGGCCTTGTTGATACATTTACGCTGCTGTCAGAGGCGGGGCTGAGAATTTCCGTTCCTTTGTACAGTTACCATTTTCTTTGTGACCTAGTTGCACCTTACTTTTCTTGATTTATTTCGATTCTTTCTTCTACAGTAAGCAGCTGCTTGGTAGCAAGTAATTTAGCTCCTTAAGAGAACAGACTTAATTTAAAATGCGCAATTTTAGTGGTAGAACATTAAAGGTTGAAATAGTATTTTGTTTAACATGAAAAAGACGAATTATGAACTTCGCAGATCAATTTTAATGTTTACAGTGACTATATCACTCATATGTGAGTTGGTTGAATTGAACCTTTCATCAGCATAACAATTTCAAATTTCACACAATGACAGCCTTCATTCGCGAAAAATTTATATTTCATTATCACCTCCTCTGCTTTTTACTTTCTCTACTACATTTAATAGAGGAAGTATTGTATTCCACCCAAAAATTCGATGTCGAGATTTCGCAGGAAATATATGTTTTAGAGGACCGCCTCTGTAGCGCGTTGGTAGCGCGCTTGCCTCTGGCGCGGAGGACCTGGGTTTGATCCCTGGTACCAGCATGGTGATTTTATCCCCTCTGGGAGGTCTGGCACGGGGTGCACTCAGCCTCGTTAGGTCCCGGGGGCACCAATTGAGGAGCTACTTGATAGAAAAGTAGCGGCCCCAGGTCATGAAGACCGCATAACCGGCCGGGAGGGATCGGGAAGCTGACCACGTACCACCCTCCAGTACTGCACCCCACCAACGACGCCTATAGTAGGCCGAGGTGGGGGACGCAGCAGATGGATGGTAAGGCTTTGCTCTTCATGGGCTGTAGTGCCGGGATTTAATTTATGTTTTTGAGGGCCCCTAAATCCAAAAAAAAAAAAAAAAAAAAAAGCATTTTTAGAAAAAGGTCCGTGTGTGTGTGTGTGTGTGTGTGTGTGTGTGTGTGTGTGTGTGTGTGTGTGTGTGTGTGTGTGTGTCTGTGTCTGTGTCTGTCTGTCTGTCAGTCTGTGGACAGCATAACTCAAAAACGAAAATCCTTTTAAAAGCCAAAGTTGGTACTCAAGTTTAGCGTCTTTCAAGGATGCGAAACGAAGATTTTGAAAAAAATTGCTTCACCCTAAACTACCCTTTACATGGAAAATGTTTCCAAAATTTTGATTTTCTTGAAAATGGCTCTAACGATTTTGATTAAAATTCCATATGTTTGAAACATTTTTATGACAAATGAAGTTTATATCTTGAATTTTCTGGCTATAGCCCCTGTATCTATTTACTCTGGACGACTTTTGCATAGCTGGTAAACCCTTAGAGATAGACCAAATCTTACTATACAAAATAACGTATATCCTGCTAAAATACACAACTTGTGTCTATATATGTTTTTGTAGAGTGAACCATTTCGGATATATGCCTTGTTATTTGTGCGAGCTTTGGAGAACTTATACTTCTGTCAAATGGAACATCGATATTCAATTTTTATATGTTAAGCGTGCAAAGAGAACGGAACTTGAAAGCTTTAAAAGATTTGACTATCGCGCAAAGTCTACTGTATTCTCATACTCTCCTTGCACCTATAAAGAAATAAGACAATTTCTGCGAATGTTTATCTCAACACGAACAAGATATAGGAATAAGAGTTTCTAAGAACGGTTAGTACAAGAGTAGAGAAAGTCATGTGAGTGCAACACATCAGATTTTTTATGTTATGGTCAGTTTAGAGAATCTAGCTGTGCTGTGCTAGCAGATGCGCAACAGCTGACGTAATTTGACACAATAGAGCCGCTATTCAAATGTCAGATATGGCTGACTTGTCCTTATCTAATGCTGAAATAGATGAAATAATTCGAAGGAGGAAACCTTAGAACACTGAATACAACAGGAAATATGTAGTGGTATAGTTAATGTTCGTCTTCAAATTCTGTGCAAAGATTTTACTGTTGAAATGATGACTATCCGAGCCTATTTATGTTTCCGGCCATTTTTGGCACGCCAGGTTGTGCTTCTCAAACCGTCCGTGTTGTACTTATGCTTGTTTCCTGGGTGGCTTGTTCCTTCATTTGTCATCCACTCGGTTCTCTGTTCCTTTGCTCATTAATTCTGCTGCGTGCTTTCTGAGCCTACTTGCCGTGGAATAGTTTCCCAAAACATTTCTGAGGTTGGTTAATACTGGGTAGGGACGTCATTGATCTTACAAAAGATAAGATCTATGCTGACGTCCTTCCTTTCTCTTTATAAGGTTTTATTAAATTTGTTGTTGAAGCAGTGGGAAGCCATTGATTTATTGGTATGCTTGTTATATAAAATGTCCTCACGAACTTGCGTCTTACCTCTATAGAGTGACTTTGCGTGCCGGAATTTATGACCCTAGACTCTGATGTGCACACTCATATGACATTCTCTACTCACCCTTGTACAAACTACTGTTACAACAAACGTACATTCTTCTATCTACTTCATCTTAATCGGGAGGGACGTCTGTACGCAAGCCCACGGCAGCGGCAACACAACAAAAGACGGTCGGAACCGGGCTGCTCTCTCCACTGGAGCGAAGTGTAACAAAGGTGCTCAAGGTTAGGGCTGCCTCGCGTGACTGTTACACGTGACTAACAATGAGCGCGTCGTATAACTAAGGACTACTGGAACATTTGAGAAGTGTCCGGCAGCTGGCGTGTTTGTAGAAGCTCGAGAAACGACCGTGTGACATTATCCCGGCTATATAAGCAGGCGAAACAACGAGAAGAGCAGTAGAGTTAAAGACGTGAGTCAGTCAGTGTATCAATGAGCGCGAGACAGCTGAAAAATACGACATTTTAATCAAAATCGTTAGAGCCATTTTCAAGAAAATCAAACTTTTCGAAAAATTTTCCATGTAAAGGAAAGTTTAGGGTGGTGCTATTTTCTTCAAAATTTTCGTGTCGCATCCCTGAAACATATTAAACTTAAATACCAACTTTGGTTTTTAACCGACTTTTCGTTTTTGAGTTATGCTGTCCAAAGACAGACTGACACAAACACACATCCGGACCTTTTTCTAAAAATGTTTTTTTTTTTTTTTTTTTTTTTTTTTGATTCAGGGGTCCTCAAAACATATTTCCGGTGAAATATCGACATAGAATTTTTGGATGGAATACAATACTTCCCCTACTTACTAGAGAAAGTAAATATGTCTTCTCAGTGTAGCAAATCTCGTGTTACACCCGTAGAGAGTTCAGCAAATGGAAACCTTGGAAGTTATTTGTTTGGACACTGTGAGACAGCTGAAGCTCAACTTGTCAGTCTTGATTCCTTGGAGGCCAAATGTGTACTGTACAAGAAAGAAATCAACGGGTTTCTGTCCAACACACACACGCGCGCGCGCGCACACACACACACACACACACACACACACACACACACACACACGCACACACAGACAGACACACACAGTCACACACGCACACACAGACAGACACAGACACACACAGACAGACACACACACAGTCACACACGCACACACAGTCGGACACAGACACACACAGTCACACACGCGCACACAGACAGACACACACAGACACAGACACACACAGACACACACGCGCACACAGACAGACACACACAGACACAGACACACACGCGCACAGAGACAGACAGACACACACACAGACAGACACACACAGACTGACACACACAGACAAACACACACAGACAGTTTCTGTTTTGATTTTCAAATTCTCTAATGCTGAAGTTTCCCTACCTTTTTCAGTGATTCCTTTATTTTTCTTTGCACAGGTAAATGAAGAGAAATTTCAGACACAACATTGTTTCATTGTTCCCCCTACATTCACGCTCTCACACGAGCAGTTTGTAGTTTAAAAATTGCTTCCAGTAAACGCTATTTCTAATTACTCATACCAAAATATTTACAATTTTGTCTTTAGTAGTTAAATTTGTAAAGTATTCCATTAGAAACATCTAGTACTAAACTACTATTATTTATAAAGAAAACACAAATTCGTTTGGTATTATCCACAGGGATTATCCACCGTCCTTCCCCAAAATGAGATTATATCGACTGTTTATGTAAATATCGACAATCAGCTAACACTCCGTGCCATCTACTGGAGCTCCAGAAAATTACTTACAAAGGTGTCTCCTGTGTATCCCGCCGCTGTTGAATAATAGTTTCGCTAAATGTTTTCACTAGGATGACTGATGAAAATGTAGAAATTAGTATTTCATTAACAATTAATGGGAAACCAATCACGTGCCCACACGCGCGACCATACAGACACCTATATTCTATCTATAGGGATATCAAACAATAACATAAAAGTTTGAAATAATTATTTCCTGGATAACAATTTCTAAGTTGTTTGCTCACACTTTATTACTTTTATGCTTCATTGTAGTTGACACATACGAATATTGTTAGTGGGCTGAATGCTAGACAAATGTATATGGTTATTATTACTACATATATAATAAAAATAACCTAATATAAGTTCACATCATGTTATTAGGATGTGTAATGTGAAGAAAATTTCCCCATTTTCTTCTCTAATGCTTATTTCGTATTTTATAGTTTTATATCGTTAAAAAATTGTAAATGTGCTTATGGCTGCTGACTAAGGTTTTCTAAATGCGTTTTACTGCATTTTTACTTCGTGCCATAAACAGTTCAACTCGTATTTTCCCTAGCTTTTAGCGACCCGAAAACTGTTCTAGGAAGGGTGTTTATGGTTATGGACGTCTGGCACACTGTGCGAATGGTGGGAAGGGGTTTAATAGTCATTCACCACTGTTATTAAACTTAAAGTGGCGAGGCAGTTAATGCATCTATCATTTTCTTAAGCTATCGTTCAACTATAACAGCAACTGCACATACTTGTGGAAATACTGCTATTTCTTGTTGAAATTTACTGGGAAGCTGTTTCACTGACAAAAGAATGGGCACAATTAAACGATTTGAATACATTTGTGAAAGAATTTGGTTACGTTTCGACACATTGCTCAATTATGTTTTACAAAGTCTTCAAAATGTCATTGAACTGTGCTAAAAAGTTTCTCGTAACTCATCATGTGCAAACTTTAAAACAGATCTTTGTCTGAACGACAAAAGCAGATAAACAAAAGCAACTCTGTCATTCTCGTATGCAATTTCCCAACGCCAATCATGGTTATCACTTTATCTGGGTAAATTATTTATTGACGCCGGTATTCCATCAGGAAGTGAGTCATTAAATGAAGCATAACTTTAAAGGTTTATTTTATTTACAAAATTAAACTATTATTGCATCTGAAACATTCATTATTACTACGTAAAGTAGTAGAAATAGGTCCGTGTGTGTGCGTGTGCGTGTGTGTGTGTGTGTGTGTGTGTGTGTGTGTGTGTGTGTGTGTGTGTGTGTGTGTCAGTCTGCCAGCCTGTGGACAGAATAACTCAAAAACGAAAAGTTGGTTAAAAACCAACGTTGGTATTTAAGTTTAGTATCTTTCAGGGATGCGACACAAAGATTTCGAAGAAAATCGCTCCACTATAAACTATCCTTACATGGAAAATTGTTATTTTCTTAAAGATGGCTCTAACGATTTTGATCAAAATGACCTGTGTAAGATGTCTTTATGAAAAATGAAATCTATATTTTGAATTTTATGGCTATACCCCATGTAGTCCTGTTTACTATGGATTACTCTTGCTAACTGATAAACCGTAAGAGATAGACCAAATCGTACTATACAAAATGTAGATCTTTCGAAGCACACAATTTATGTCGAAATAAAATTTTTGTTGCCTCTGGCGCGGAGGAACCGGGTTCGATCCCCGGTACTAGCATGGGGATTTTATACCCTCTGGAAGGTCTGGCACGGGATGCACCCAGCCTCGTTAGGTCCCGGGGGGTACCAATTGAGGAGCTGCTTGATGGAGAAATAGCTGCCCCAGGTCGAGAAGGTCGTATAACTGACCACGTCGCACCCTGCAGTACTGCACCCCACCAATGACGCGTGTAGAGGGCAGAGGTGGGGGACGCAGCGGCTGGGCGGCAAGCCTTGGCCCTTCATGGGCTCTTGCGCTAGGGTTTTTTAAAACTTTTTTGTAGAGTGAACCATTTCGGAGATATTCCTTGTTATTTGTCTGAGTTTTGGGAAACTTAAAACGTTCGTCAAATGGAAGATCGGGATATTTTTTTTATATATTAGGCATGCAAAGACAACGGAATTTGAAAGCTTTAAAAGATTTGACTATCGCTCAAAGCCTACTGTAATCCATATTCCCTTTGCACCTACAAAAAAAATTAGCAATAAGATTATTTCTGCAAATGTTTATCTCAACTAACACGAAGAAGATAAAGGAATAAGCGTTTGTAAGGACGGCTAGTACATGAGTAGAGAAAGTTATGTGAGTGCAAACATCAGATTATTTTCAGGGTGAGTTAAACCTCGTATTTCTGGTGAGATCTCTACATCAAATTTTGGGTGGTATACAACTCTTTCCCTACTTGCTAAATGTAGTAGAGAAAGTAATAGACAATTGTGGACGGAGAAAATCATGTGAATATAATAGATTATAAACGGTTCCTGGTCATATTGTTGATTCTGTACAAAGTAGCAATCTTGGGTTAACAGTGTGCTTGTCTGTTTCTCCAAGAATACTTGAATGATACAGTCCACGTGGAAAGATCGATCTGCTCTGTGCGACAGGTGAATTCCAAAGAAACCAACCCGCATGCTTTTCGGATCTTTTTATCTTCCGTCGGCGTTTTCCAGCTTCTCTTCTCTTTAGCGTATTTTGCTCATTTCCTGGGCTGGCTCCCCCTTCAGGCCGGGAAACAAAAGCCTCCCTCAGGACGCACAGATCTTCCGACTTGTCACGCCCCGATGCACTTCACTTGTTCCTAATTGATTTTCAGGGATTTTTCAGAATGTCGACTGAGGTAAACAAGCGTGGTATTGTTTCGTAATGAAGCAAGCACCGACACTGATGCCAAATGCTTCTTAGTCAGATGATTCCTTACCACACACACTAGGGAGAAGCTGTTTAATGTGCTGCTTTGGCAAACAATACAGACATCTCTTATTTACACAAGAATGAAACGTATATGTTCATCTCTAAATGCTGCGTCGTGGAACTTTGCCCCACTATCACAACAGCGTCTTCTCTCATTGGCTGCTGTCGTGGAATTGTTATTTTTATGTACTTTTGTTTATGTTCTTTTAACATAGACGGCCTTTGACATTCTTGGAACAATTGCTCAACAGTAATGCTGTTCATACGCTTAACTTTTGTTTATTTACTCAAAAATGGCGCTAAAGATTTTTATTAAAATAAGTATCATATCTTAAAGGTACTTTTATGCCAGATGAATCGTATATCTTCTGGGAATGTCCTCAGAAGTCCTCTTCGTTCTGAATGGTTTTTGTATAACTGGTAAATCGTAAGAACTGTTCACCTACCACCTAGGCGGCCTCGGTTCGATCCCAGAGACCCGCATGTGGTATTCGTGGTGGACGAAATGGCGTCTGAGTGGGTTTTCTCGGGGTTCTCTGGTTTCCCCCGTCGCACATGCCACCAATTGCTGCATCATCACCTTTCAAATAATCAATTTCGCCTGCATTTCATATCACCCTCTTCCTCACTCTCATACCTGGTGCTTGGCTGACCACTCACTTCCAGGTCTTCACTGTCTCGTCCATAGGTTTCTCTGCTCCCTGACAGGCGTCTGACTCTAGGCACTGGCTTGTAAGTCCTAGGTGGTGTAAGCAGATAAAGAAGAAGTAAACAAGGTAGACAAAATCTTACTACACAATATAGAATTGACAATTTACCTATGTCAAATACAATTTTTATGGAATGAAGTATTTCCGATATATTCCTTCTTTGAATTTTCAAGGTTTTTATTTATTTATTTCATGTTTGACTATGTAAAGAGAACGTAATTTTAAAGCCATAGATAGCGACCAGCTCGTAAAAGATTTGACTATCGCTCTAACCTATGCATTCCCTTGTTCTAGTTCTACCATAAAGCAAATATGCAATAAGATAAATTGATAACACTAGAGTGACATGTGAGTCCAACACATCAAATTTGTTTATTTTTGGGGCCTTTGCGAGGCTTTATTTACAGAAACAAACATTTCCAGCCCGGAGCTGCTATAAACTTTGGCATATGAGCTAACACCACATACGATTTAATAAAAATGAAACGAAACAGAAAGGGAAGAAAAAGTTATGTCATATCTGTAAGAAATTATAGTCACGTGTTTAAAACTGAGCATTTCACAATTGTTAGGTTTATATGATAACATTTTGATTACAGATATAGTTTAATTAGACTCGCAAGTTCAATTTTTATCGTTGTATAACATAATCAGAACAATGATTAAAGTTTTATTTCATGCTAAAGAATAATTGTTTTAATTTAGTTCTGGGATTTAAATTACAGGACTGTATTCAATCGAATAAAACAAAATACTGATATCATTGACGAGTTTGTTTACAGCTCATGCCTGTAGCCTGAAAATATTCTATAGTGTGAGAGGACCCTGACGAATGATGCGTATAATTTTATTTTGTCTGTGACTTTTGTTTCACAATATTGCAGGCAGTGGCGTATCCTGAAAATACTGCAAAGGTATGGGCCTGAAACATAGAAATTACACACATACAACCTAATTTTTACTGTTTCAAGGAACACGGCCAGGAGCACTACTTACATAAAGTTTCAGAGTCGCATAACCAAACTATCTTTCTATAAAGTTTAGAATACGCACCAAGTTCTTCACTTTGTTCTCCGTTTTTAAGTCTTAGCATTAAATGAACGTGATTGAAAAGATTTATTAAATACATCTAATACATCAGTTTTAGAAGCACCCATAATTTGAATATTCAGCGAGAAAATTCACTGAAATGCACTCAACACACACTGTTCGCACCTTGAATGCACTGACACGTGGTGCATGCATTTATTCTATCTTACAGTCATGATTAGAGTGCCCTGGTCCATGATTTCAACTTACTGATGCAGGGGGTATACATTGTTGGTGCGTGTCAACTGTGAAACTGAACAATGCTTTAGATTCCAAAGTCATACACAATTCAAATTACAAAATCCCATATTCAGTGGATCTCTTGGTAGTTTAAATTTCATAAAGAATAACTTCTGTTGCTTATCCAATGCCACAGCTTCCTCAGAAGAATCTAGTTGTATATGCAAAAGGCTAGGGGCCGGATATTTATGACATGTAGTTTTCGTTTGTGGTTTTTTCCATGGAAAATATAAGCGAACCACGGTTTTATCAATGGTGATTTAAATTATGAATTTCTTATGGGTCATATAAAGTCATACTATGGTTTTTTTTAACCTGTTTTGTCATTTTTTTCTTTTTTTCTTTTTCATATTGTAATCATATGCTTCGTATTTTTGTCATATTTTTATATTTCTATTCCAGTTACAGATATGTGCTTCAAGTCGTCTCAAAGACTCATTTTTCACATCTAATTTTTGTCTGTAATATTTCTTTCAATTATATTTCCTAGAACTGTATGTTTCCGCGAGTTTGGATGGTAAGCTGTATAGATGCATAGGAAGTGGCAGATACAAAGAAAGCACTGACGGTTGAATAATGGTATGACTTATTTCAAATTTGCCCCAATAACATTGTGTGATGTTGCGAGGTATTTTTCCCTTTACAAGTCAATGTTTCGTGCAAATAGAAGATGGTTCCTGTTAGAAAACTTTAAAATGTATGTTCTGCTTTCTGATCAGCCTTCAAAATGTGACATTTCATTCTCTGCAGAGCCGGGAGTTAGCTGTGTTGAGCACTTAAATAAATTCAAAATGCAACAGTAAAATTCATATTATTTATTTATTTATTATTGAGTGTGTTAGATTTTTAATGTATATTTTTTTTTAATAATGTTAATTTAAAGAGCATCAAATCTTTGAAGATTTCGAAAATGCACCCAAAAAAGGTGTAGGTCATATTTATCATATTTTTTATGTTTTTTTCAGTGATAAGTGTTTGCATATTTCTAATATTTTGGGTAATAAACATCCGGGCTCTGGCTATAACTATAGTGGAAGAAGTATATGTAAAAATTACCGAAATCTAACTCTGAGGGGTTAGGAAAAACGTGCACCAAAATCCTCCTGAATGTGCTAGAAAAAAAAGAGGAAAAACACTTTTTTCAGTAATGTGTGGTGAGCGAGATATATTGCTGTAAAAAGTAACCGAATCCTCCAGATCAAAATGTGTAAGACATTAATCAGACAGTCATATAGTGTATTATTCTCATGCACCTGTTGCCGAAAGGAGTTTCTCACGATATAGCTTTTGTGTAAGTGAGAGGCGGAAAACGCTCACGCTCGACTATCTCCACATCTACATTATTGTCTACTGCTATGAACAGACTATGTATTATCCACTTTAGATAACGTAAAACATAGTGTTTCATAACGAAATAAAATCATTAACAGTCATAATATAGTCCATTCGCATTCTTTTCGGCCACCTGTCGGGGTAAAGGAGGGAGAACAGGTCCGTGCAGGAAGTGGCACGTGGTGACACCTACAGTACGTATGTAAACAGTACGGGGGACGCTGAACTTTCCTCTATTGCAAGTGAGTGGTGAAAGAGACCACCACTACAGTTACAAAAACATAAAATAAATGTGTAATAAACACAAAATACACGCTGTTGATGAGTTGTCTGCTAAGCATTGCCATGCTCCCTATTTATTGTACTTTGAATTCCATAGGATATGTATGTTAGAACTAAAAAGAAGCATTGCAGGTAATAATGACTTCGGAGGAAAAAATTCAAGCCATAGTACAAATTACTATAAAGAACATTGAAAACAAGACGCCTATCTATGTATGCCATGGTGAACTAGAAAATCAATATCGTTCCTTTGAAGTTATAACAGAAAACACCTGTTCCTGAAAACTGAATCCATAAGACGAGCATATATTTTCAGAGGATGACCATTAATGTTACCTTAATTTCATGGTGAACTAGTACACAAAACACTGTGTATATTTTGCATATTAAGGACGATATTGCAACGCCGATATTTCAACTGCTCACGCCTGGCACACGACCAAGTTTGTCTTACCTGATATAGTGGGAAGGTCAGGCTAGCCTAACCCCTTCGCTTCCCCTCCAACCTCTGGCCGAAAAGAATACAAATAGACTGTATGCGCATTCTTTTGATACAACCTTTAACCACGCGTCCATTGTTTACATCTGAACTCACCCTGTCTCCTTCAACATAGCTCATAAGATATTGTTGATTCTTCCGCCATTTAACTGTTGCTATTTTAATTATAGATGCATGTTCAGTTCTTTCATTGTTTTACAACGCATGGGGTGCGTTCATGAAGAATACGCCACTGGTTGCAGGTAGGTAAAAGTAATGTATTTATTAAAATTTAAATGAATGGAAAAAGTGGTGCCCGGTCACATGTTCCACACCCCTCAAAATGCGTAATTCAGTGGTGCAATGTACGATCGATGCAGCGTTCCCTCCTCAGTGCGGCTGGCGACCTTGGAACAGGGCTGTCACAAACTTCAGCCGTTATGGCATCAGTCGCGAGCAGATGCTCATGCCTTAGCAACAGTTATTGTCACTGACAATCAGTTATGTTGTAATAGTGGCTTTCTCTCTACCAAGTGAGTTCACTACTCTGTTATTAATATGTATTTTACTTTCTCTACCACGTATTTATGATAGGAAAGAGGAAGTATTGAATCCCACACAAATGTTACTTTATTTCTCTTAAAATTGAATAACAAAACAGTTGTCTTTTTTTCATCAGCACAGTCTGATTCACAACTATTCTATCCTCTCGTATCCTAAACCCATATTTCACTGTCTCACTGAAACAGGCTTAACTAAAAACTGCTAGAAACTGTCTCATTCAACGCTTAGACTCGCCTCATTAAAAAAAAAAAAAAAAAAAAAAAAAAAAAATGGCTCCTCACGCCGGCCCGACTCGCTTATATACGCCAGAAGAATTGCCGGTGAATTCTCTAGAAAATACACCTTTTCTAGAACTTCTCAGAAAGAAGCCGGTAGTCGAACGCTTTTCGAGCAGTTTGGAAGCGCTTTGTTCTGCCGCGCTGATAGTAATCTTTGTTCTTACCGCTCTATGAACGCGTATTTACAAGCAATGGTGTGAGGTAGCTTTATCTTGAGCGTCTCTTTGAAGGTGACTGCCAGCCGCGTCGTAACATTTTGAGGACACTGAAACCTAAGAAGCCTTTTAAGAAGAAAGTGCATATGTGTATTCCTTATCTGTGAAGAACATAACTATAGAACTAAAAGTCAGATAAATACCTAAGTTTGTATCTTCCACAAATGACAGTACGATTTTAAAGATGCTCCCCTACACAAACTACCTTTTACATTTGCTTTATTTTTTCAAATAAATGTGCATCTTGAATTTTCTGGAAATAGTTTAAAGTCCTCTTCGTTCTGAAGGAAATTTTGTTTAATTTTGTACTAAGTGGTGACATAAGATAAAAACGTGCTGCACAAAAAAAAAAAAAAAAAAAAAAAAAAAAAAAAAACCCTAGATATCTGTAAAATACGCAATTTATTTTGAATAACTTTTTTGTGTCATCAGCCATTTCCGAGGTATCTCTCAATATTAATTTCAATAGTTTAATACTTTGTGTGTTTTTAGTTCTGTCGCTATTCATTTATTAATCGCGATTTCATAGGAAAAGTATGGAATTTTAAAGTCACTGTGAGTCGATTTTAAACACCGGGCTCAATTTGGCTTGCTGCACCGCTTTTGTATCTACAAGGAAACGTGTAATGTTTATCTTCATCAATATGAAGCAGATAGAAAAGTAAGCTTGCGTAAAATTAGTTTGTAGAAGCTATATAAAGATAAATGACAGAGTGATAAAGAAAGTCATGTGAATGTAGCACATGATACCTATATACGTATATATCCATGCCACTCATATGAGCATCTATGTTGCATTTCCTTTTTGCCACTTTAACTTCATACGCTTATTTGGAGCTGCCATGTTGAAGATGCAGTTTGATGCTTGAACAAACTTCAGGTTGATGCAACTGCTGGACTATGCCGCATGTTGATGATGTAATGATGAATTGTTTTGGGCGCCAGTGAAGATTGTAGCTTCAAGATGTGTCGTAGTTTTCAACTAGTTCCTTTTCCTGGCTATACCTTGAGCAATGAGATTCCCACCCCAGGGTATGCGTTGATGTGGTTCTCAGAAACGAACACGATTCTTGTTATAAAATCTTTTCATGAATGTTTCAAGTAATTAATAGTGAGACATTGCCGGCCGATGAAAAGCTCAGAACTAACACACTGATTAAATATTATTGGTATCGTATATGAAGACTACACGTATATAGTTCCTTACGGTATTGTAAATAGCGGCGGTTGGTTCCGGTAAACAGTCCAACACCGTTCTGCTCCTTAGGCAGAAAAACGGAAATCTGTTCCAAACGACAAACGCGTCCAGTCGCCCCGACGAACCCTCCACTCATAGTCGCCAATGGCATGTTGCAACATAATTTCTACTATGTTCAAGGTTTGATTTTTACCCTGACTTCGTCTATAAAATGTTCAATCTAAGCACACCAATGAATCTGGCAACCTGGTTTCACATCATTAATCATTCGTGCCTAACTACTCGGCGAATTCTACGAACTGGCCCACAGAATCCAGGTCTTCGCCAATGATTTACCCAAGCATCTAGTAACCAAAAACTAATTTTCCTGTCTAAGAACTTTATACATTCTACGCCATATAGCATATTGTTCTGATAAGTGATCCTATTAGCTTGGCTTCCTGTCAATTGTTTATCGATAATTATTATGATTATAGTTAACTGCATGCATTGATTCCATTTAAATTATTTATTTACTGGACCCATAATTTCGGTATCATGCTGTAACGAAGTGTTACTGTGCTTCTTCAAATAACTGTTTGTACAATAAATTACTCCTGTAACCTCGATTTTTTTTTTAATTTTTTTTTTAACTTTCTCTACACCCAAAAATTCATGATTTCACCGGAAATATATGTTTTGAGACCCTCTGAATCCAAAAAAGCATTTTTAGAAAAAGATCCGAAGGGTGAGTGTGTGTGTGAGTGTGTGTGTGTGTGTGTGTGTGTGTATGTGTGTGTGTGTGTGTGTGTGTGTGTGTGTATGTGTGTGTGTGCGTGTGTCAGTCTGTCGACAGCATAACTCAAAAGCCAAAAATAGGTTAAAAACCAATGTTGGTATTTAAGTTTAATGTCTTTCAAGGATGCGACACGAAGATTTTGAAGAAAATAGCCCCACCCTAAACTACCCTTTACATGGAAAAATTTTCGAAAATTTTGATTTTCTTGAAAATGGCTCTAACGATTTTGATTAAAATGTCATATGTTTGAGATATTTTTATGACAAATATAATGTATATTTTAAATTTTCTGGTTATATCCTGTGTAGTCTGTTTACTCTGGATGACTTTTGCATAACTGGTAAACCGTTAGAGATAGACCAACTCATACTATACAAAAAATGTAGATCTTGCTAAAATACACAATTTATGTCCGAATAAATTTTCTTGTAGGGTAAACCATTTCGGAGATATTCCTTGTTATGTGTGTGAGTTTTGGAAAGCTTAAAACTTTCGTGAAATGGAACATCGTTGTTCATTTTTTTATATGTTAAGTGTACAAAGAGAACGGAATCTCAAAGTTTTAAAAGATTTGACTACGCACAAAGCCTACTGTATTCTAATATTCCCCTTGTACTTACAAGGAAATAAGCAATAAGAAAATTTGTACGAATGTTTATCTCAACTAACACGAAGAAGATAGAGGAATAAGAGTTTGTAGGTATGGTTGGTACAAGAGTAGAGAAAGTTATGTGAGTGCAACACATAAGATTTTTTAGTGTAGGGGCAGGATACGATACTTCAGAAGTACATATACGACAGAGAATGTAAAATTGATCCGTACGTGTATGTTTTACCTCTAATGTATTTATTTGCTTTAGCTCTTTCGCAAACGGTAAACAAATGGAAGGTTATGGATAATACAGCCTCTGAAAAAAAGCGATATTACAGTTGTAAAAAAAAATGCAGCACGCAGTAATATCTCGCTCTACTTGTGACTTTGCACAGTGTAACGTAGATCCGCAGCAGTAGAATGGTAAGCAGAGAGGAAAAAGATCTGAAAAAGGGAAACAAAGGAAGATAGAAAAGTAATGCTTGCATGGAAACAAAAGAAGCAGAACGTTGCACTGGAGCACGGAAATCAGGAAAATAATGCAAATGGAGATCGTAGATACCTTGGGACATTTAACTTCATGACACAGCGTTGGGAACGTTCTAGACGGCAGGGAAAAAACGAACCATTGTAAGCAATTGCCATTTAAGCAAGAAATGGTCCTATGAAATTGGAATACGAGGGATTAAAACTAAAAGAAAGAAGAATAGTGAGGGGAGAAGTGCTTCAACGTAAATGTTATAATATCAACTAGGAGGGTGGGAGAGCGAGAAATGAAAATGTCTAAATGCATCTGAGATGAGACAGGCTTAATAGAAAATTGAGTCAGATACCAAGTTTCATTACAGTAATTGAGATACAGAATGGACCGAAAGCTTCTCACCCTTAGTTTTTAAAATAATACCATTTAAATAATAATTAGGAAGTATATTTCCCAATCGACCGCCTTCGTAGCGCAGTGGTAGCGCCCGGGTTCGATCCCCGGTGGGGATGTTTCCCCCGCTGGGAGGTCTGGAACGGGGTGCACTCAGCCTTCTTAGGTCCCTATGGGACCAATTGAGAAGCTACTTGATTGATAAGTAGTGGCAGCTTGTGTAGAGGACCGCATAACAGTCGGGAGGGACCGGAGCTCTTTACTACGTCCCACCGCTGTTACTGCACCCCACTCATGATGCCTGTGATACCAGAGTTGGGTGACGCAGTGGTCGAGAAGTAACCCTTGTCCGATCGGGCTGTTGTGCCCTGGGGTTACGGTTATTAGTGATAATAAGAAAGCAACAATCTGCAAATTTTCCACATTTTACTTTTCTGACTGCACAAATAATTTTTAATGTCTGGTAAACTCATACACGTAACTTAATAATTGAGTTTCAGAAGATAGCTGATTATATTAAGAACAAGCATGCAAAAATATGAAACTGTACTGCAAGTAGTTTAGTTAAAAATCTGATGTGTTGCACTCACATGACTTTCTCTACTTTTGTACTAAAGATTCTTACAAACTCTTATTCCTATATCTTCTTCGTATTAGTTAAAATAAACATTTGTACAAATTATCTTAATGCTTATTTCCTTGTAGGTGCAAGGGGAATATTGGAATACAGTAGGCTTTGTGCGATAGTCAAATCTTTTAAAGCTTTGAGATTCCGTTCTCTTTGTACACGTAACATATAAAAAAATGAACAACGATGACCCATTTCACGAAAGTTCCAAGTTTTCCGAAACTCACACACATAACAAGGTATATCTCCGAAATGGTTCACCCTACAAGAAAATTTATTGAGACATAAATTGTGTATTTTAGCAAGATCTACATTTTTTGTATAGTATAATTTGGTCTATCTCTAACGGTTTACCAGTTATGCAAAAGTCGTCCAGAGTAAATACGACTACAGGGGCTATAGCCAGAAAATTCAAGATATACATTTCATTTGTCATAAAAATATCTCAAACATATGACATTTTAATCAAAATCGTTAGAGCCATTTTCAAGAAAATCAAAATTTTCGAAAAATTTTCCATGTAAAGGGTAGTTTAGGGTGGGGCTATTTTCTTCAAAATCTTCGTGTCACATCCTTGAACGACATTAAACTTAAATACCAACTTTGGTTTTTAACCGACTTTTCGTTTTTGAGCTATGCTGTCCACAGACTGACAGACACACACACAGACACATACACGGACCTTTTTCTAAAACTGCTTTTTTTTTTGGATTCAGGGGGCCTCAAAACATGTATTTCCGGTGAAATCTCGACTTCGAATTTTTGGGTGGAATACAATACTTCCCCTACTTACCAGTAGAGAAAGTAAAAAGGTGTATGAATATACCTGTTTTAAGAGTAAATTTTATTATTTTTCTGCTGAATGAAATAATTTTTATAGACTCAACCACAAAGCTATAATGCAAATAAGTACCTGGAATAATTGTCATGATTTATACAATAATAGCTAAAAGTTTCAGGAGAAAACGATTGAGAACTATAAAAGCAGTAGTAATTTAACTAAGTAAGGTGTAATTTCTGTATGTTTAAACTACCTCAATCTGAAATCTAGATATAGAATTTGTGGATAGAATGCAATACTTTATTTGCTTTAAGTACGTGGTAGAGAAAGTAAACTCGCTGTGGTGCAAGACTTTAGAATCACGGGCCAGGCATTTTTGAAATGAGAACAGACCATATTCTCTTCTGATGACGCTGTTGTAGAAACCAGTTTTCGTATTCTATTGGAACGATCCTCGTTTGCACAGAAATGGAGGTGTGAAAGTGGTTGTTACCGTGCTGTGAAGTTCTGTACCTCCTGATCAGAATATTGCGAACTTACTTGCAGGTCAACGTGGTCGGCCCTTTTAGAAAATGAAGCTCTTACACCCAAAATTGGAGCATCCTCAGTTACTTAAGCAGACCATGCCTCTCCACACAATTTCCCGACCTTTTAAATTATATTCTCACACAGGCGATTACAACTATCAGTTGAGCATGCGCGGAAGCCTAAGCAGAAAACACTGTTTTCAAATGAATCCATGTTCCCAAAGAGATCCTTTTTTTGTGCAGAGTTCAACGATGTAATCCATTTATTCAATGGTGTCAGGTTTTTAAGAAAATCGACTATTTGTTTCACAAAATTGGGTATCATAAGACAAGTTTGTACGTGCTCTAGACAAGGACAATTAGTGTTTTAAGTATATATGTAGTGAATAAGCTGAAAGAAAGTGGTTTTATTGGACCTCATATCAGGAAATTAATGTGGGACACCAATTTTGAGGACGCAATGAAGCAAACAGAAAAGCAAGCCTGGCATAGGCACAAAGATGTAAGAAAACTTCCTAGGAAATGGACTCACGCTATGTGTGGAATCGAACCCGGGAACATTCCCGATCTGTGGCATAGCTCTAGTCCACTGCCCTACAGCTAATAAACGGAAGAAGTGCTGGTTTCCATCCAAAATGTCGATATCGAGATTTCTCGAAAAATACAGATTATGAAGTCAACTGAACGAGAATATATTTTTTTTATCTAGAAAAGGTCCGCGTGCGTATTGAGTGAGACTTTCAGGAGAATATTCCTAACCCAAACTATTCTTTACATGAAAAGCTTCTGGTTTTTAATTTTCTATCTTCTCGTAATGATTTGTATTAAAATAGCGTATATTTAAGATATTTAGATCTAAAATAAAATGTATATCTTGAATTTTCTGGGAATTACTCCTAGCCATTCGAAGAGAGCTTAGTTACAACGAATAAACCATCAGAAACAAAAACAATTACTGCACAAAAAATGTAGTCATTAAAACAATATCTATTTTAAAATTTAGTGTCAGCTATTTCCAGGTTATTCGTTGTTGTTAGAATGTTTTACTCTTGTCACTCCGTTAAAGAGTTGTTGTTGAGATACCCCCCTCCCCCTTTGTGTGCTACCTTTAACCACTAAGGTCATATTAGCGGTTTTGCCTTGGAACAAATTGCTCATCCGGAAACGATGTTCAGTCGTTTACTATTGCGTGTCTTTGGGTTTGTTTACGCTAGCTTTTTATTTCAAACACGCCGAAATTCTCGCGCATACACTTACACGATACTTTCTGACCCTAAGGAAGTTGGGGAATCATTCTGTGCAAAGAAAAATGTCTGTTCCAGCGATAAATCGAACCTGGTACCTCTGCATTTGGAAGTTAGGCTGCCAATTAGCACACCACAGAGGCAGTCACTTCTGTGACCCTTGTACCTACAAGAAAGGGACATAGAAGTGAAGTGAAGGAAACAAAGGCTCTGTTTCAAAGAGACATGCGGAAGTTCCTAACATTTCTAGGCTCAAAGACTGTCCCTCTGTTGGAACTGGCTGCAGAGTGCGATGAACGACCCATCGACCAAGCAGACCTCTAGTGTCCACAGTGTCTTTCCTTTGAGCAAGCACCCGTATCTTCTGTAGAGCCACCAAGCCACACCTCAAACACGAGATGAAAACGGAATGAAAGGGAAATAATGGAAAGGAGAAACCATTCCATTCGTATATCGACCAGGGTCAGTCACCAAAAACCAAGGTCAGGGAGAGGGATGGAGGGAAATTGAAACATAATAGATTGGATAATTGTAAAGGTACATATTATGGAGGGTGGCCCCTGCAACCGCGTCAGAGCACCGCAAGTAGACCGTCCAGTTCTTTTCGCTTCTACCGCAACCTCTGGGAGGAATGAGGTTAGATTCGAAGGTGACGAGACCCGGATGACGACGGGCGCAAGCATAGATGAGGTCCCCAGCTCCAACGCATCCGACACCCCCAAAGCTTTCCCCTAGGAGCGCCTACACGCAACCGGATCGTGGACTATCCCAAAGGACACACATCTACCCTCCAAACGTAAGCCGCGAACTCCATGGTATGGTCCTGTGGTCCCTTAAAGAGAAGACAATGAAGGGAATAAGGGACAAGAAAGTTGTCGCAGCTGTGCGCATTCAGGACAATTGTATGTCAGTCCCCGGAAGGGATTAGATGAGAGCGCCATACGGGCGTGGAGCCCGAAACAGCATTAGGGTCCCTAACGTGTGCTGAAGATTTTTTATGTCGACACCTGCGTTCGCCAAGCTGTCTTCAGCCACATGGGTTTTGATAGCGACTCCCCTAACAGGCCAGGTAACTGCGCGGTTGCAGTTCCCAATGCCCCTACAGTGAAAGACGAGATTGAAGTGACGATGAAATGAAATTCGGGGGATGTAAATATTCTTCCCAGCATCCGCCTAGTGACCTGAGAAATCCCCCGAAAAGCCCCACGGGTCAGATGCAAAAAGCAGTGTATATGTTACAGAAGTTATGTGACTGTTATAATTTTACAATTTTAACAAATAAAACAGAAAAAATTGCATTCCAACGTAAATATGCTGTTACAACCAAAATTATTGTACTTAATGATATTAGAGCAAGTCACAGGTTTTAAATATTTAGGAACATGTGTCAGCTATAAATCTGAAAATAATTTTAAAAATAAATTACCTATGTTCCAACAAATATGTGGTACAATAACCAGAAGCCTGAGCACAAAAACCAGGAAAGAAACACGAATTAACTTTTATAAATTAATGGCGATGCCTACTTTTCTTTATGGATCCGAAAGACTTCGACAAAAGCTGACACAGGCTGCCGAAATGAGATTATTAGGAACAGTAAAAGATGCATATTTTTAAATAAATCTCCAAATTGAAAGAACTAGAAATAAATCCTTTGGCAAATAAAATTATCAAGTACAGGAATGAATGGAGAGAGCGTGTTAATAGAATGCCTAGAGAAAGGATCGCAAGGAAAGTTGAAGTATAGGCCTATTGGAAAAACACACCCGGGAAGACCAAGAAAACAATGGGCTGACATGTTTTGAAGCCGGAATAGGCAGCATTGCCTAATCCTTGCAGTGAAGAAGAAGATTAGTGGTTAACAAGAAACTAGTCATATATCTCCGTTAGTTATTTCGATATAGCCGTTAGAAAACAAGGATAACATTTTTGGCCATCCCTACCGGACACATGGTGATAGAAACTGATTGGATTTGTATTGGAACCGTCCGAGAGTTGTCGTTTTTTGAATTGCAAATCAGTAGATATCGGCTGTCATTGGTGCTCGTCTCTCCCTATGGCAGTAATAAGTACATGAAAACCCCTGGCTGCCTGCCCGCCCTGGGAGAGCACAGGAGATACAAGTGGCAGATTGCACAGTAACCTCGTACAAAATTAATGTAATGTTGCAGTTACCAGACCTTCGAATCACAATGTGTAAACATTGTCCTCTAATTTGTATATGCCAGTCCAATAACAAATTCACCTATCGTGGAAGGTAAAGCTGATAATTAAACATTATTGAATACATTATTTACACCAGCAATGTCCAACCTTGTCTCTTTGGAGACGCTTACGTAAGTAACTGCTATTCCCTACCTCCTGGTTCAGTCGGAAGGTGAATCAGCTCTTGCCTGTGGCATGTAGAATCGCAAGTACCAGTGACGAACACAAACAGGCGATTCCATGACAGTTTCTAAGTCATAACTTCAATTTTCTGGGAGTGTCCTCAGAGGACCTCTTCATTGTGGATGAGTTTTGCATAAATGGTAAACAGTAAGAGACAGACAAAAGCTTACCAAATACAAAACGTGGATCTGCTTCAAACACACAATTTACTTCAAATATATCTTTCTTTTGAATAAACCATTTTCGAGATATTCTTTATTATATCTTTGAATTTGCCAATCTTATACTTTTCTCAAATACGAATATGCTATTCGTTGTTTCTATCCTTGGTCTTGCAAAGAGAACGGAATTCTAAAGGCGTTGCATAGCAACCAGCTCTTAAAAATATTTCGCTACCGCTTATTCCCATTTCTCCCTTGCACTTACAAGAAAATTAGCAATAAGATAATTTCTGAAAATGCTAATTTTAAAATGTAGATAAATAAGCATTTGCAAGAATAGTGTGTATAAGAGTAAGTATAGATCTGCATATATTTACGAACAGAGTTTCTCCAAATTGAACTATATTAAAATTCTTTGTCGCAATGTGTTACGCGACGATCACTTGGTGTATCTTCTAAGGCTATGACGAATATTGATAGACTTCTTAAATGTAAGCAGTACCAAAAAGTCACTAATGAACAGATGTTTATCGCATAAGATTTGAAAGTGCTTTAGTAAATTAAAAGCAATTTACATATAACAAAACCGCCGCTGTAACAAAATAGGTGTGTGTGTTAAAGAATGGCAAAGTCAATTTATACTGGAAGGAGGTAAATCCAATCTCCCCTCTTTCGCAAACGTTGGTCATCGTTGATCTACGAGTACATGCCCTGTCGGCATTCCCCCATACAGCCCTGACATGGCAACTTGTGTCATCCTTTTGTTATCAAGAATTACAGAGAAAATTCGTGGAATCGGTTTTCATCATCAGATGAAGCAGTGAAACATAAAAACCTGATTTCTCAAGTGCCTCAGAAAGAGTAGCATTGTTGCTTTAGGGACTGATTTCCTAAATGCAAAAAGCACGTAATTAATGTTGATTTAATTTTTACTTTCTCTACTACATAAAGTAGAGGAAGTATTGTACTCCACCCAAAAATTCTATGTTGAGGTTTCACCAGAAATATATGTTTTGAGGCTCCCTAAATAAAAAAAAAAATCATTTTTAGAAAAATGTGTATGTATGTGTGTGTGTCTGTCTGTCAGTCTGTGAACAACATAACTCAAAAACGAAAAGTCGGTTAAAAACCAAAGTTGGTGTTTAAGTTTAATGTCTTTCAAGGATGCGACACGAAGATTTTGAAGAAAATTGCTCCACCCTAAACTACCCTTTACATGGAAAATTTTTAGAAAATTTTGATTTTCTTGAAAATGGCTCTAACGATTTTGATTAAAATATCATGTGTTTGAGATATTTTGATGACAAATGATATGTATATCTTGAATTTTCTGGCAATAGCCCCTGTAGTCGTATTTACTCTGGACGACTTTTGCATAACTGGTAAACCGTTAGAGATAGACCAAATTATACTGTACAAAAAATGTAGATCGTGCTAAAATACACAATTTATGTCTCAATAAATTTTCTTGTAGGGTGAACCATTCCGGAGATATTCCTTGTTATGTGTGTGAATTTCGGAAAACTTAGAACTTTCGTGAAATGGATCATCGTTGTTCATTTTTTTATATGTTAAGTGTGCAAAGACAACAGAATCTCAAACATTTGACTATCGCACAAAGCCTACTGTATTCTAACATTCCCCTTGCACCTACAAGGAAATAAGCAATAAGATAATTAGTACAAATGTGTATCTCAACTATGACGAGAGAAGGTATAGGAATAAGTGTTTGTAAGAACGGTTAGTACAAGAGTAGAGAAAGTCATGTGAGTGCAACATATAAGATTTTTTGTAGAGTGAACCATTTCGGAGGTATTCCTTGTTATTTGTATGAGTTTTGGAGAACATACTTCTGTCAAATGGAACATCATTATTCATTTTTTTACTTTCTCTACCAGTAAAATTATTTGTATAATCCTCGTTTTATTTTCTAAAACTTTTCAGTGTCGCCCTCTTAAAGTGGGCTGAAACCTGTTCTACTTTTTCATAAATGTCAGATTGTATGAAAACGGAGTCTCAAAATACATATATACTTCCAGTGAACTTTCAGTATAGAACTTTTTGGTGGAATGCAATGCGCCCTGTACTGAATTTTTACTTTCTCTGCTGTTAAGTAGGGGAAGTATTGTATTCCACCCAACACCCGCGTGTTTATGAATACTTGTACTGGAGTGAGTAGAGACAGCCATATGAGTGCAACACAAAATGTTTACACTTTGTACCAAACGTCGTTAGTGAAGAAAATGCATGATACTAGGCTTTCTAGATACCTAGTAGAATCAAAGCATAAATTATATAAAAATGTACATATTTATTTGAGCACTATGCTTTAAAACTTTTGAAAGGCACTATATCGGCTGTAAGGCACTCGCGTTATAACCCTCAAGGGTTTAGACCTAGTATTGTCTTAAACTGTAAGTATTTCATAGTGGAAGTCTGGCTGATTAATTCACCGCCACATCCTGTGTAGTATTTTCTATGGCTGACATATCCGGCGTTGCCCAAGTCACTTTTTAAACCTGCAACGACAGTTTGCCCCACCCGTATCCTTTCTGAAATTATTCTGTAGTGATCTAATAGATCTGTATGGTTGTTGTCGACTCCCTCAGTGCCACTCCTTTTGATGACGTCTCGTATATCGGGCTTCAATGAATCTGCTGCCAGCTGCTCCAGTGGTGAGCTATATCTCCCTCAGGGTATGCTTGGCCTGATATGAAAATGGGCAACATCTGCTGAGATGAAGATTTTCAAGAAAATCCATCCACTCCAAACTACCATTTAAATGGACAGATTTTAGACATTTTTTTTTATTTTCTCAAAAATAGCTCTAAGAATTTTTATTAAAATACTATAGAAATGTTTAAGATATTTTCATGACAAATAAAACGCATATCTTGAATTATCTGGGAATTATCTGAGATCCTGTTCATTGTGGATGCCGTAAGAGATAGACAAAATGTTGCTGCACAATTATCTTTTTTTTTTTTGCAATTATCTTTTTTTTTTGGGGGGGGGGGTAATCGTTTTGGAAATATTCTTTGTTATTGGTTTGAAGTTTCAAATTCTTATACTTTTCCCAAATGGGAAGTCTTTATTCGTTTTTATATGTCCTAGACATAGAGAATGGAATATCAAAGATATCACATAGCGACCAATTCTTAAAGTATTGGACTGTCGCTTAAACCTACTGTATTCTATTATCCTCAGTGTACCTATAAGGAAATATGTAATAAAATAGTTTTTACAAAAGTTTATCTTGATTAACGTGAAGTAGATAGAAAAATAAACATTCTTAAGAATAGTTTTTACAAGAATGAGTAGAGAAAGTCATGTGAGTGCACGCGTCCCATTTTTTGTCCAAATTTTACTTTTGGCGTTTAGTTTTTTCGCCCGTTTGGTCTTCAATTATCCATAATGTTAACATACATAAGATTCCACACTTTTAACATAATACTATCACACATGGTAGACTTTTACTCGGAAAATGTTTCTGATTTTCATTGTAGAACGTTAAATCTCAAAGAAGCTCTATTTGTAAAGCTTGCTCGTATATCATGGTAAAATGTTTATTCACATGTACATTTACCACAGGTAAATGGGCACTGAACTTTTTTAATTAATTAATTTATTTATTAGCTCAATTAAACTCTTTTCTGTTTACCTTTCCTCAAAATAGTCACATTTGTGCTCCCTATGTACGAAAGAAATTAATTTATGTTATATTTGTGCTAAGTTACTGTGTACTATACAAGATGGCGGTATGTAGCCTTTTGGGCTACTTAAAATTAAACTTTATGACCGTTTGTAAAATAAATGCAACTATCGCCATTTGAGTGATACTTCTATCGAAAAAGGAGATTTTTGGGCGATCAGTCTCTATTATCAGGCTATTTCTGTTTCTAGCATTACTGAAACAATTGCACATTTAAACACACAACAGCAATAATCTCAGACAACACTGATATAATAAAAATATGTCAGTCTTTATTCTTTCGCTGTTTATCCGCTCCTGGTCCTGTATTACTTTGTGGCACCGTCATTGTTGAACCTTCCAAACTCATAAGATGGTCGCTGTGTGATGGCTTTATAAGTCTATTGTTGTGGCCAGGACATAAGAAGTGAAATAATGACTTATTGTTTGAGAAAAGTATAGATACGAATTTGAAAACTCACACCAATACAAGGAATGTGTCGAAAATGGTTAACTTTCGCAAAAAATTTGACATAAACTGTGTGCTTTCACGAGATCTAGATTTTCTTTAAAATAAGACTCAATTGGCCCCTCAGGGATCTAACGAGGCTGAGTGCACCCCGGATCAGCTCTCCCTGCGCCGATACCGGGAGTCGAAACCGGGTCTCTCGATTGGTAAGCAGCAGTATTACCATCACACCTGTACAAGATTAGAATAACAACGCATTTTACATCTGTGCAGAAGATAAACTGTAATACATTTTTTACTGTCCCCTTTTTTAAAGAAATCAGTACTTGTTAACATCACAGTTAATGTATTGTAATAACTTTCAGAAGTCTAAACGACTTGTCTCTCAGGAAATACCACTCGTGAATGTTTTATAAGTTAATTGAATGTGTGTTTAAAGATTTGTAATCATCCTTGAAGTTTGTATCTTTACTAATTCTTGTTAATTTTCATTTTATTTAATGTTAATTTGTTATGGTTGTAGTAAAATTAAAATATTTAAGTTGTGGTTTATTTCTAAGCCTAACATGCTAATACGGTTTATTGTTTTGGAGACAAATAAGTAATAAAATTTATGTTTTAAGTTTGCTCATTTATACGTTTTTAGCCGTCTCGCATTAAAACGTATTATTATGCTTCGAAGTTGCAATATGCTTTTTAAAATGTAGGATAATTCGAGTAAAAATCATACTTTTGAAGTATTGGTCCGAGACTTGTAGGTTGGCAGCATGTAAATAAACACGTTTGAGGTAAACGTTCCGGTAGGAGGATGTGAAAATCGTAGCTGCCGCGGCCGGCGGTGTGCGTGTGGCAACCGCCTCTTCCTCCTCCCCCGTTGTCCCCTGGAGCGCCGTCAGCACTCGGCTGTGTCGACTGCACTCAGTTCAGTGGCAGATTCAGTGTCGAGCAGTTCGTGCTGGTGCGTAATGTGGCCGACTGAGCCCGCGGGACGTGTGAGTGCAGTGTTGTGATTCGCAGTGATAATATAATAATACATCATCCATATGGTCAGTATAAATGTGTTGTAAGGAAGCCGTGGAGTGGCACGCACAGAAGATCAAGTGACATGACAGGATTCCCATAACGCACGGTTAAATCTCTTAATGTCGCATCTATTACATTTTGTGACGTCTGTCGTGCACCTTAAACACAATCAATCATCAAGTTGCGTTTCGATGACTTTCTCTACTCTTGTACAAACTATTATTACAATCGCTTCGAGATAAACAATATGTTATTGCCAATATTCTTTTAGGTTAAGGGGAATATGGAAGTACAATACGCTTTAAGCGATTGTCAAATGTTTTTAGAGCTGCTCGCTGTGTGAGGGCGTTGAAATTCCATTTTCTTTGCATTGCCAACAAACAAAAAAGTGAATAACGGATTCCGATTTTTGAGAAAATTAGTCAAACAATAACAAGAAATATTTCAGCAATGGACAACACAAACAAACAATTTGACTTATATTGTGTGCTTTAAGGACATCTATTACGAATTACATTACGGATTCTGAATAAAGAGGACTTAAGAGCTTATAGCGAGAAAACTCTCGTTGGACATTATAAATTAAAATCATTACAACCATTTAGTGTTTGGCTTTGTTTAGAGCTATGGTGTTGGCAACAATTCCGGAAGTGATACTTTATATCATTTGGTCTTGACATTTGGGGTGGAGGGATGGGTGAAATGTCTATTATCTGTTTATTTGATTTAGAAGTTTCATTTTGACACATATATTTTCCATAGCGTCGTATTTACTAATCATTACAGTTGTAAACTTTTTGTATCGGATAATTTATTTACACTTTCTTGGCGTACTTACAATAAATAGAAGTATTGTATTCCATCCAAAAATTCGATACCGAGATTTCACCGGATATACATGTTTTGAGACTCCCTTGTTACAAAAAAGATGTTTTAAACCAAAAACCAGCATTTTCCAAGGATGCAAGAGGAAGATTTTCAAGTAAATCTCTATAAAAAGAAGCCTTTATAAGAATAATTTGTACAGGAGTGGGTACAGAAGGTCATTTGAGTTCCTAATCAGATTTTTAAAATTAGGATATTTCTAAAATGTACAGCTTTGATTGTAGGGGAGTGCTATATGCTAGCTCTGGAACGCGAACCGGATCTTTGAGTGGTTTTATTTTTATCCGACATCTTCAGTCACTAAAAGCTGGCTCCAGTGTATGTTTAAATCATAAGGCTAGTTTAATGTGCATGAGAATGTGAGTTTTGTGCTGTTATGCAATTACAGCCTTTAAGACATTGTCACAGCTTGAAATCGAAACACATGATCAAATAATATAAAGTAATGATTTAGAAATAGCCATTTTGCAAATTGCATGTTATAATATACATAAGAATATTACTATACCCGAAACGAAGTTTTTAAATTTAATAGTTTTGACATTTTGAAGGATGTGGTAGCGCTGGCCAACTGATCCGAAGTTCGCGGGTTCAAACCCAGTCCAGGACAACCTCATGTCAGTAGATTTATTGGCATGTAAAAGAGCTTCTGCGGGACGAAATTTCGGGACAACGGGACTACTGATACAATTTACAGCGTCTTCAACAAATAAAAAATACTAGTTTAATAAGTAGAGAAAGTATTCTATTGCAGTAAAAAATGAAATATATTTGGGGCCCCCTGAATACAAATAAGGCATTTTAGGAAAAGGCTTGTGTGAGTGTGTAAACAGCATAACTCAAAATACCAAACGTTAAATACCAAAGTTGGTATTTATGTTAAGCATCTAATAAAGAGGGCAGCGCCGTGGTCGAGCGGTTAGGTCGTTCGCCTATCACCAAGACAGCCCTGGTTCGATCCCAGGGACCGCATGTGGTATTCGTGGTGGACGAAGTGAGGTATGGGCGGGTTTACTCTGGGTTCTGCGGTTTCACCCACCATTTATTCCACCAACTGCTCCATTATCACCTATCCAATTATCCATTTCACGTGCATTTCATATCATCCTCTTCCTCACTTTCATACTTGCTGCTGGGTCGATCACCAGCTTCCGAGTTTTCGCTCTGGTCCATAGGTTCGTGTGCTCCCCAACAGACCTAGGAGGTGAAAGTCCTCCATATGGGGAGGGTAGGCGGAAGAAGAAGAAAAAGAAATCTTCCAAAGATTTACATGGAAAACGTTTTGAAAATGTTGACTTTTTCATAAATGTTGCAATCATTTTTTAATTAAATTGTCAAATGTTTAAACTAGTTTTATGATAAGTGAAATGTGTATCTTGAATTTTCTTGGAATAGGCTCTTCAGTCCTCTTCATTTTTAATGACTTTTGCATGACTCGTAAACCGTAAAAAACATTCATCAGAATAATATTAAAAATTACAGATCTCTCTTGTCCCAGTCTTTTTCACGTATGGTGGAGCACCTGAAATGTAAAGTAATACTTGCAGTATTGAATTTCTCCACACCACAGTAAATTTAATGACGGTCAATGAATATGCGATAATTCAATTGTTTTTACACACTGCTGCAAAACAGGAATGTTTTTATTGATCTATTTTCTGAATGATATAATGGTCTGACAATGGATTGTTAATAAAACCACCTTTGGGATCAGTTTACTCGTCGATTAAAATGCAGATACTATGTTTTATTCATTTTTAATGGTTTTCATACGACATACTAGTCACTTTACGTAACATTTTCGGGTACAGATTCGCGTATAGTTATCCAAAAATGGACTTTATAAAAGCTTTACATAGGTCTAATGCAAATTGCGATTTTGGACTCGATGTTGCAGTTGCTTTTGGAAGTAAATATTCTTCCCATTAGCCTTACGAAGTGCATTTTTATGTTTAGTTCTAGTGATGGGTTGAGAAATGAAATATTTCTTTTCGTAGATCACTACCCTCAGTAGAAAATACGTAAGGTCTGAAAGTATTAATGTAACTTTGCAATTTCTGGTGTAAATGATCACTGAATTTTGGTATATTATTAGCTGCTTTGCTCAACAGCGGCAATGAAAACTGAAAGAAACAGAAATTGAGAACAAAAATGGAACCAGATTTTTGCTTCGGCACCCATTATTGCCTTTGAAGGAGGTATGATCCGACAGAAAGCCAAGTAAACACATGCAATAATCAGAACCCTTACCTCTTGTTGTGCCGACAGTTGTTTTTAACAGTAAAGGAATAAGCAACAATAAAAAAGCAACATCAAACTGCGGCTTTTCCATCACAAAGATCTAAATCGTTCAAATTCACTGGAAGTGAAATTAATTTAACACACTTAAAAACACATTCTGCCAAAGCCCGGTATCTCTAATCAGCAATGAATCACTACGTTTCCATGGGGAATTCAACTCGATTTAAGTACAATCCCATTCTCAACACAATCCGCGTTTCCCTGTTGAATTCAATCCGGAATGAGATCGATTTGGATATGCATAAATAATTCAAGCTTATATGTTGGTTATTTGGTTTATGTTGGCGAACTTGTAAACGTTTTCTGCGTATTTTAAGTATGTTTTGAGGTTAGTGAATGCATTTTACAATACATTGCGAGATTATAGAAACAATAAAAGTAGCTCTGCTGTTTTATTACACCACTTTCGCCAAGAAAACAAAATGACGAGCGTGTAGCGTGTTGCGAGCACAGTGAAAGTTAGCATATTTGGCGGATTCAATCGATTTGAATCCCGTAGGTGTTTCCATGCAAGAACATTTCGATCCGATCCCACTTCTAAGAAAGTCTGATCCAAGGATTCAGTTCAATTTGAATCCGCGTTTCCATGTAGTATTCAATCCGGACTCAAATCGATTTGAATTTCTCATAGAAACGTAATGTTCACCCATTTTGCATTTGGGTAATTACTTTAAATTATACTCACGCACGCGCGCACACACACACACAAACGTTGGTCTGAGTAGCCCAGTTGGTTAGGCGCTGGTCTACTGATCCCACGGCTGTGGGTTCAAATCCTGCTCAGTTTGTTTTTAAGTGTGCTTAATAGTGACAACCCATGTCGGTAGATCTACTGGAATGTAAAATAACTCCAGCGGCACGAAAGTTTGTCACACCGGCGGCGCTTATATGATCCTGGCAATAGACAGCGTCGTTAACTATTTATTTAGCCACACCCATACATTCACACTTCAATTCATACTTCCAGACTCTAGGGATGACAGAATAATCTTGGCTGTTAAAAAAAAAAAAAAAAAAAAAAAAAAAAAAAAAAAAAAAAAAAAAAAAAAAGTAAATTTAAAAAAAAATAATAAACTTCCCGTCTCAAGCCAGGAATCGCACCAAGGACTTTGGCTCCCGAAGGCTAGCCTACTATCCACCAGATCACAGTGACAGTCGAATAACGTTATTATAGTATACCCGTTTGTAATATATCATCTTTAATCATTGCATTATTTTAGGTTGCGATTTAACAATGTTGCCGCATAATTTTTCGCACTAAAGTTCGCACCTGAAATCTAACGCAAGCATCATTTTGCAATTTTGTTTTGCTTCGTGAGGAAGCAAAAATGTTAGTCACAGAAAAATGTAGAAGTAGTAATGCCCTGCAGTCTTCGACAATTTCATTCATGTCACCTTGATTGGAAATATGGCCAATCGTATTTGAAAGAGTGTTTTTGTTATTTAATCTGACAGTTCTTTAACCTGGTAGTTCTTAATATTTATTCTCTAGAATAAGGAAAAAACCCAAAATATTATCCGAGTAATTAACCCTAGACGAGATTCGAACTCGGGACCTCTCGAATGTGAGGCAAACACCACACCAATGGTCTTTTTGAATCAATCACCGCCCTAATTTAGTCCAACTTGATCAGTCTCTTTTCCATCTCCGCTGTTGATAAACAGAGCTCTTCAATTGTTTAATGACCTGAACAGGCCAGTGTGTCATATTGCAATCTTCATTGTTCCAAGGACATTTATCCTTCCCTAGCAACAAATGCGACCATTAGAAGAGCTTACATAAAGTTTGAGAGCTCCATAAGCAAACTATCCCTCACTTTGTTCTTTGAGTTTTCAAATCGGAAGCAGGTCTTTTTAAACTATAACTTATAATAGAATTAACATAATTGAAAACGTTTCTTAAATACGCTTAATATAACATCTCTTTCAGTATCATTCATAATTTGATATTTCAGCAGCAAAATTCACTGAATTACACTGCACAAACACTGTTTACACCTTGCATGCGCAGACAGGCGGTGCATGCATACTCCGTAAGTCATAGGTTAGTGTTATGACGTCACGATAGCAAGCTGCATGGTGAGAATACCTCAGCACCTTGCCTAGGCTGTTGGAAGAACTAATAAACAATCGCTACCACAAGCACGCCATTCCCTATTTCGAATGTTTGGTTTTCGTGGGTTATTCTTGATTCCTCTGCCATGGTGATATTTTAATTATAAATGAATGTTAGTCATTTCATTATTCCTAGCATTCATGGAGAATACGCCACTGCTGTCAAGGACCTTTAGAGTTAAATAAGCTCTGCTTTATTATCATCATCCGTGTAACACAGGATATAGAAATCGACAACAGCTGACTGAAGCCTGGTCGTCATTTGTTTTAATTTAATTTTCGAGCAACAGGTAACTTGAGCTATCCAGGGAAGTGGGGAGAGGGGTTTGCACGGTAGACAGCTTTCGTAACTGTTTCACTGATGAGTTGTCTGTTTCTGACATCTTGTGCTCATGGCTTGGGGAAACAGATATGGGAGGGAGACATTATTAATCCCATGCATTCTGTTATGAAACGAAATTAGATTACGTTTCGTAACAGGGTTCAGATTCGATGCTCTGTCATGGTTTAATTGTTGCATTACACGCATTGAAAATATGTACATAAATCCTTATCAAGGTCTCAGATAATGAAAATGAGTATTTAGTAGGTAACTATTGGTCATTTTATGCCCTTTTTACAACCTTGCAGTTATCTTGTAATTTCTGTTGAGTCGTTTTGTTCCGATTACATTGAATGGTGGTATTTTACGCGATGAAATTTTAATTGCCATTATACTCAAGTGTCGTACGAGTATTTTTGCTCGAGTCACGTTTTAAACATTTCTAAAACGTTTTTAATATTCCAGCTAGTGTCCATATTTTAATCATCTATCTTCGGAATTGACCGACTCTGTAGCACAGTTGGTAGAGCGCTTGCCTGTGACGCGGAGGACCCGGGTTCGATCCCCGGTACCAGCATGGGGACTTTATCTCCTCTGGGAGGTCTGGCGCGGGGTGCACCCAGCCTCGTTAGGTTCCGGGGGGACCAATTGAGGACCTACTTGATGGAGAAGTATCGGCCCCAGGTCACGAAGGCCGGGAGGGCTCGGGGCGCTGACCACGTCCCACCTTCCAGTACTGCACCCCACCAATGACGCCTGTAGTGGGCAGAGGTGGGGGACGCAGCGGCTGGGTTGCAAGCTTTGGTCCTTCATGAGCTGTTGCGCTAGGGTTTAATAATAATAACAGTAATACTCTTCGGATTATTTTACATCTGCTGCCTCTTCCCGTGTCAAACTTCTATAGCCTATGACCTTAGGCATCTTCAATGCTTAAACTTCTTGCTTGCCTTGCTGCCATCGTACTTCTCCATATTAAATTTGGTCGCCTTCGTTTCCTTTTTCAGGTTCATTGCCATTGGTATACTGTCTGATCAGAGTTTTGCAAACTTCCGCGCAAACGTTTTCTGCTGGTTACATTGCCAATTTAATTCCAATTTCATTCGCCTCATGCTTACTCGCTGCTAATGTCTCTTAATTTCAGTTGTAAAATCATACGATTGAGTACTTTTATGTCATAAGTAATGGTAAAAGTAATTTAGAAGCAGGTAATCCTCCGCCTGGGAGTGTTGTGAAATTGATATTGTGGTTGCAGAGCAAAGGGTTTCAGAGTGACAGTTCTGTGTAAAGCACATCTTTATAGGATTATTGAGGCTCATCAAAGTGACCGCATTTTTGGTTTTATTGGCCCAAAATGTCTTTTACGTGCCCCCATACACGTGTGATCTCAATCCCATGTAATACGTGATTTATTCTTACAGAAATTACACGATGTAACGCTGGAGGATGTATCACTTGAGACCGAAACAGACTGGCAGAGTTTTTGAAAAAATATGGAAAAGGCAAAAAATGATCAGTAGGAGAAATACGGAATAATCATCGTTTACGTTTTATATATTAAACCTACTCAATGAACTGAAAATATTTGAATTCCGTTATTTTGAGTGAGTGCCTTGCTCTAATCTACATTCCAATGTTGGTACTACTATCGTAAGCGCGACTAGAAGCAGGGCTCCTGCTTTCGATATCGCTGTGTACCTGGAATTGTTTACTGACTGGCTGACTGGCCAGGGACCATGAGCTGGTGAACAAACTGTTGTTGTTTCAGCCATCGCTTAATAACATCGCTAACATAAAATGTGTCCTAACCGTTTTAATTCCTTCTCAGTTCTTTCAATTATGCTTTCTTCTGCCTCCATTATGCTTCTAGTTTCCTTATTTGTAACATGTTCAATTTTAATAATGTATTTATTTGGTTGTGCTTCTTCTTTCCCTGATTACCCTCCCCTTATGTAGGACTTACACCCTCTATGACTTACAAGCCAGTGTCTAGGGTCAGACGCCTGACAGAGTGAAGACCTGAAAGCAGGTGGTCAGCCAAGCACCAGGTATGATAGTGAGGAAGAGGATGATATGAAATGCAGGCGAAATGGATGATTGGAAGGGTGATAATGGAACAATTGCTGGAATGAATGGCGGGGGAAACCAGAGAAACCGCAGAAAACCCGCCCAGACGCCGCTTCGTCCACCACGAATACCACATGCGGGTCCCGCCTAGGTGGTAGGCAAGCGGTCTAACTACTCAGCTACGGCGCCGCCATTATACTTCCAGACTCAGGGAAGGATGAGGAACAATTCTGGCTGGAGAAAAATTTCAACCCCCCTGCCGGGAATCGAACCCGGGACCCCTTGCACAGCAGGCAAGTGCTCTACCAGCTATTTAGTTGTGCATAAAACGTATGTAGTAAAATTAACAGATAAAAGATGAAGGGAAATGAGAAGCGAAGGACAGGAAATTTGGTGGACAACCCAGAAAAATACCCATAAAAGCCACGGGAATCGAATCTACGACCTTCCGAATGCGAGCCCTATACGTTACATCGGAGCCATCTCTCTCCATAATCTAGTTACTGATGTACGCCGTTGCACTTACGTAAACGTGCGTCTCTGTAGCTGAATTGCATACCCTCCTAGTGCAGTGCGCGTGCGCGAGGTAAATAACTGGGGCACTTCCCGCAGCCTATGTGATGTAACTACATTTCATCTCGTGATTACTTCCTGTAAAATGGAAGTAGCTACCTTATGCAACAGACACAAGTTCTCACTTCTCATCTCTTTTATTTCCGTTTGTCTGCCTGCACAGTAACGCTGAGAATGGGCTCTTATCGCAAGACTGTCCTCCATGATATTTGTACTTTCTATTCCACGTCTTCTCTAAGTAATGTATCGTATACTGCCTAAAAATTTACTACCGAAATTGCACTGGGAATAGTTGACAGTTCCTGAGTACAAAAAACAGTAGACTGTGAGCGATAGTCAAATGTTTTAAAGCTTTGAGATCCCGTTCTCTTTGCACGCTTAGCATATAAAAAAAGAACAACGATGTTGCATTTGACAAAAGTTTGTTTTCCGAAACTGACACAAATAACAAGGAATATCTCCGAAATGGTTCACTCTACAAAAAAATTATTTGGACGTAGTTTTAGCAAGAACAACATTTTTGTATAGTAAGATTTGGTGTATCTCTTACGGTTTACGAGATATTCAAAAGTCATCCAGAGTAAATAGGACTTCATAGGCTATAGCCAGAAAATTCAAGATATATATTTCATTTGTCATAAAAATATCTAAAACATATTGCATTTTAGTCAAAATTGTTGGAGCCATTGGCAATAAAATGAAAATGTTCGAAAAAATGTCCAAGTAAAGGATGGTTTAGGGTGGAGAAACTTTCTTCAAAATCTTGGTGTCGCATTCTTGAAAGATATTAGGCTTAAATACCAACTTAGGTTTTTAACCAAGTTTTCGTTTTTGAGTTGTGCTGTCCAAAGACTGACACACACGGACCTTTTTCTAAAAATGCTTTTTTTTTTATTTTGTATTCAGGGGGCTTCAAAACATATTTCCGGTGAAATCTCGACATCAATTTTTTTTGGGTGGAATATATTACTTCCTCTAATCCGTAATAGAGAAAGTAGAAAATGAACTGTCAGTAATACCCACAGTTCAGTGTGTTCCAAGGATGCGACCTGAAAAATTTTAAAAATATCCGCCCAATTAGTTTTAGTTTCTTAAAGATGGCTCTGAAAGGTGTTTTATTAAAATACAATATGTTTAGGATATTTGGTTCTCAAATAAATTTTCTGTAATAGCCTCTGAAGCCTTAATTTGGAATAACTTGTATTGCTGGTAGATTGTTCGTGATAGATAAAATCGTGCTACAGAGAGATAGATCTGGTTAAGACACAGATTTGTTGTGGTGTTAAACATTTTCGATATATTCTTTATTGCTTTGAGTTTTTAAATGACTGTACCTGTTTCAAGTGGTAAGTGGCTATTCCGTTCTTCTTGCGGCCATGCAGGGAGCATGGGATTTCAAAGTTTATACTTAGCTACTTGCTTTTTAAATTCTTATTATCTCCAGTTTATTCCTATAGCTAGAATGAAGAATGTGAAGGTGTCAAGAACGTTTATCTCGATTTACAAGGAAGAATAATAGTGAAGCTTTGAAAGAATTAGTTCTAGGAGAGTGAGAAGTGAAAGTCATGTGAATGTCACACAGATTTTATAGTGGTTAAAGAGACTAAACTGATGGTTGAAGATAGCTAGAGTCTGTGTAGGCTCAAGACATTACCACTTGAAATTACTTCATAATGCGAGAATGCAGGACTTCCCACGGTACCACTTGCTCGTTCCCAAGGTTCAAACAGAGAGGGAAGTAAGTAACTCGGTCTATACAAATGGTTACTAAGCTCTTGTAATTAGAACAGCTACATTTGGTGCTTAAGGCAATGAAAATGGACGAAAATCTGAAGAAAAACGCAAAAATTGATCCCATATATGTAATATGTATCACTCAGGCTTTTGAAACACTCCTGAAGACAGCACTGCAATGCTTAATTTAAATTCCATTTAAATAATATTTTGAATATCATTTTTCTCAACTTATTTTCAGTCTTTTTCATTATTTAAAACGTTCCACATGTCAAATGTGTAACGATTAACCGATTTAACCGCTATTTTGGTAGTCTGACATTCATACGATCAAAAAATTCCAAACAGCAGAGGGCTTGTCGTTTTCTAACACAGCTTAATTTGAATTTTAAAAACCTCAAATGTGGTGTTCTTTGTTAAAGGCAAAATAAAATCCTCTGGTGGGATGTAAAAACTGTTTTGGCACCTGGGGCACTTTTAATTAACACAACTACATTAATTAAATCCAGAACATAAACAAACTAGAGCTGCAGAGAACAGTGTATATTTTACAAAAGTGACATTATTTTAAAATTTCGACAAATAAACCAAAAACAATGGCGTTCGAAGGTAAATACATTCTTAGAACCAAATTTGTAATTAATTATATTATTTTATTTTAGGAACATATGTCAGCTATAAACCTGAAAAGATTTTAAAAATAAACTTCCTATGTCCCAACAAATATGCGGTACAATAAATGGAAGCCTTAAAACAAAAACTGGGAAAGAAACACGAATTAAGTGCTATAAAATAATGGCCTGCCTTCTTTTGTTTATGGATCCGAAAATGGACGTTGACAAAAGCTGACACAAACACATAAAGGCTGCCGAAATGAGATTTTTAGGAACAGTAAAAGGATGCACCCTGTCAGATAAAATTTCAAATGAAAAAATCTAATGTGTTGCACTCACATGACTTTCTCTACTCTTGTACTAACCATTCCTATGTATATTATTCCTATGTATATTCTTCGTGTTAATTGAGATAAACATTTGTACAATTATCTTATTGCTTATTTCCGTGTAGGTGCAAAGGGAATATGAGAATACAGTAGGCTTTGAGCGATAGTCAAATGTTTTAAACCTTTGAGATTCCGTTCTCTTTGGATGCTTAACATAAAAAATGAACGATGTTCCATTTCACGAAGGTTTTAAGTTTTCCTAAACTAACACAAGTAACAAGGAATATCTCCAAAATGGTTCACTCTACAAAAAAAATTATTCAGACATAAATTGTGTGTTTTAGCAAGATCTACATTTTTTGTACATTAAGATTTTGCCTATCTCTTACGGTTTAAGAGTTATTCAAAAGTCATCCGGAGTAAATAGGACTACATAGGCAATAGCCAGAAAATTAAAAATATTCATCTCATTTTTCATAAAAATATCTTAAATATATCTCATGTGAACCAAAATCGTTCGAGCCATTTTCAAGAAATTAAAAATTTTCGAAAAATGTTTCATGTAAAGGGTAGTTTAGAGTGGAGCAATTTTCTTCAAAATCTTCGTGTGGCATACTAGAAAGACATTAAACTTAAATACCAACTTTGGTTTTTAACCGACTTTTGGTGTTTGAGTTGTCCACAGACTGACATACACACATAGGGACTTTTTTCTATTTTTTTTTTTTTTTTTTTTTTTTTGTCAGAGGGCCTCAAAACATATATTTCCGGTGAAATCTCGACATCGAATTTTTGGGTGGAATACAATACTTCCTCTACTTTATGTAGTAGAAGAAAATAAAAATTACGTTTGGAAAGGTAAAGAATTACATTTGTACCTCAGGTTGTTCTTGCACTGCCTCAGCAGGTTACCAGCTGACTAGATGGGAATTTCTCTTGAAACAGGAAGATATATTTTGATGGACCGCAACATCGCCTCCATCATGCATGTCGCAAAAAAGTGCAGCTAGCAGCTGTTGCTGATTGTCTGGAGAGGCGCCCAAGTGAATCAAATTGGTGACGTCAGCTGTTTGAGACGAGATAACTGTTATGTACGCCCGTTGAGGAATGGTCATCGCCATTATCATTACCTCCTTTCTTGTCTTCTTCATTATGTTCTTTGCTTCTTGCGCTAACTACGACTACACATCTGTCTGCCTAAGTATGCAATTTACTTTTTGGTTCCTGCTAGGGATGGCAACTCGATACTCGTTGGAATTGAGTATATCCAACACTTCGATACTGTGACTAATTGCACTTTGTCACTTTTTCTGCCATTTTATTTCCTTTAAAATTGAATCAAAACACGGTCCTATTATCGTTAAATCAATCTACAATTCGTCGTGACTTTGTAGCTCGCAGTTGTTTCGTTCTCTCGTAACGTGCGCGTGCGTGTGTGTATTTCTATGTAGTAACGCAGGGGGACACCTCGACCCACCGCGATCGCAACATGGATCTATTGCGGGCTACCACCCCGTAGAGGGAAGTGAGATCTTAGGCTTGTCAGAGAGCGGAGCCAGCGAAATCAGAGACGCACAGAAGTCCCTAAGTTACAGATATTGACACGGGGCGCACAACCAGTGTTTCCTCCCACCAGGGAGAAGGTGACGAGGCGACTCTTGCGGCACGGGCAGCAACTTCCAGGAGGGCCAGGAAAGGGGTTCCAGACCGCAAGCATCCGTGCCATCTGTCCGCATTCGCCGCAACGTACCGCGCAATCAACCAAACCTGAAAGATGACAAGGGAGAGAAATGAGAACTGAAGGGAAGAGAAGCCACCCCAGCATTGCAGGGGAAACCACGGAGAAACCCGAGTCAGACTGGTCGGTCGATGGAGATCAAACCCGGGACCTCCCGAAAGCGAGTCCCACACTTTGCCGTGGCCCCACGTCGCTCGGTATCCATGACACGTACTTCACTGTCTTTCAGTTCTTCTCTCTCTGTATGCTTCTAACGATACACTCAATTACACACACACACACACACACACACACACACACACACACACACACACACACACACACACACACACACACACTTAAAACTAGTAACAGTTGTCTCGGTCAACACTTAACACCAGGTTATCTTCCTTTTATATACTAGGCGAATAAACTAGTTATAAACAAGCTCGGCATGCGAACTTCCCGAATTGTCTGGAATCACTTTGTTCTCTCACGCTCATTGTCATCTTGTTTACTCGCCACGCACTGGTCTGACGTAGTCGACGTGTTGCCAAAGGGTTCCTGGATTAAAGTTCTCCTTTACTGTGTTTCCTGCGAGTTAATAAATACAACATTCCAGAAACTATTCCAAGTGAAAACATACAAAACAATGGGGGGAGGAGTATAGATACTGATGTAGTTAACTGAGTTGTGGATGAAGCTGATGCACAAAATCACATTTCTGCAATAGACTGGCTTGGTGACTGACCTGGCTATTAGATTTACCTACTCCGGTGACAAATCTGTGAATCCAGCAGAAATAAATCAGAGCTTAAGAAATGACATCACTGCATGGAAATATTTGTTCGTTCCTTTCATCTGTTTCTTTATTTATCTCTGGAATTTTCTGGAGCGTTCAGATCCACTGATTTCCTTAAATTCGAAGTATCATAGAGATTTAGTACTATGATGCCAGATGCAAGGGATGTATGTTTATTTGTCATAGAATCTGAAAGAAGTGCAAACATTTTTAGAATCCTGTCTGGATGCTTCGTGGATATCAGTAATATTTGGAGAGTTCACTACGAAGATTTTGTTAGTTCTGTGTGTTCGGGGTGGCGTACCAACCCCTTAAGGCATTTCTCCTTCATCACCGTTCTTTATGTGTACTTATTTTGATCGATCCCTCAGGAAGAGTGGCAATAACCCGTTTGCCTTGCGACGTTCAGTAGAAAAAGCGCACAAGCACCTTATTTATGACTAGGTTTTTCAGAAATGTAGGACAAAGAGAAATCAGTGGCTGCTGTAAAATCTTGCAGAGTATCGAAACAGAATGATGCACAAATAGTAATCATAACATGAATTTTTATTTTCTCTGTTACTACTATTAAGTAGTGGAAGTATTGTATTCCACCCAAAACATCCCTTATGGAGATTATAATCGAAATACACGTTTTGAGGTCCCCTGAATAAAACATTCTTAAAAAAAGTCTGTGCGAGTGTTTAACTTCTGCATCGTCCAAGATTGCTACACGAAGCTTTTCAAGAAAATCCTCCACCCAAACAATTATTTTCATGGTACATTTTTCGAAAATGTTGATTTTAGCAAATATTGCTCTAAATATTTTGATTAATATGGCATGTGTTGAAGATACTTTGAGACGAATGAAATGTCCTCAGAAGCCCTCTACAGTGTGGCTGACTTTTGCATACATGCTAAGCTGTAAGAGATAGACAAAATCTTAATACATAAAAAAAGTAGATTTCGTTGAAACAGGCAAGTTGTCAAATACACTTTTATGGATGAACCATTTCGTAGATAGCTATATCTACCTATACCTATTATTTCTTTCTTTCTTTCTTTCTTTGTTTGTTTGTTTCTTTCTTTCTTTCTTTCTTTCTTTCTTTCTTTCTTTCTTTCTTTCTTTCTTTCCTCCTTTCTCTTCTTCCTTCATTCCTTCTTTATTTCCTTCTTTCTTTACCTGATTACTCTCCCCTTATGTGGGACTTACAAGCCAGTACCTAGGGTCAGATACCTGTCGGGGAGCAGAGGAACGTCTGGACCGGAAAGAGTGAAGACCTGGAATCGAGTGGTCAGCCAAGCACCGGGTATGAGAGTGAGGAAGGGGATGACATTAAATGCAGACGAAATTGATGATTAGGAGCAATTGGTGGAATGAGTGGCGGGGGAAACCAGAGAACCCGGAGAAAATCCGCACTGACGTCGCTTCGTCCACCACGAATACCACATGCGGGTCTCTGGGATCGAACCCAGGCCGCCTAGGTAGTAAGCAGACGCCCAATGATTTGTCTGCGTGTTCAAATACTTTTCTCAAATGGGAAATGGTAACTCATCTTTTTTTTCTCTTGGGCATACAAAGAGATCGGAATTTCAAAGCCATCACATACTGACCAGCTCTTAAAATATTTCACTATCGCTTAAAGCGTACTGTATTTCCGTAATATCCTTGCACCTCAGTAAGACAATGTTCTGCACAAGAGTGAGTAGAGAAAGTCATATGAGTGCAACGCAACAGATTTTTTTCTCGTCCTTATATCTGTTCCGAAATGATCAGGAGAATTGGTTTTCCGTATGCGAGTGTAACACATCAGCATTTTTTCTATGCCTCGAAACGAGGACTTGCTCGGAGTAGAATTTACTGATACGTTTCTGCTCTTATGCAGGAAGTGCAATCCAATCTGACGCAATACGGGACTAGCAGCCTTATAGCGGTAGTCAGAGATGTTCTTTTTACTTTTTTGCAGGCAATTTCGTTCCGATCAAGTAAATTGACTATAGGTGTCGGGGCAGGATTTGCTGTCCAGGGGGGTTAAGAAGTACGCTCACCTTTCCCACGAGCAAAATACCGGGTCAATCGTCAGTGTTTTGAAGCGAGTTTATCACAAGTACCTCTGATACGGGCTAGCCAAACGGATGGATGTCAACAGTTTCGAAGTTACCTTAGTGAAATTGAATTTGTATCATATTTTCCAGTTTTATACTTGGAGCGTCTTTGGCGCGAATCGTAAGCTTGCAATCCCAGCCTATATACTGATAGCTAGATCAAATATTGGGACGGGTTTTTATAGCGTAGAGGGCCTTGTTTTTAATGCCACAATTTTGTCGTTATTTCATACTCTTCACAACAGTAAATGAAAAAATCTGATGTGTTGCACTCACATGACTTTCTCTACTCTTGTACTAACCATTCTCACAAACTCTTATTCCTATATCTTCTTCGTGTTAGTTGAGATTAACATTTTTACAAATTATCTTATTGCTTATTTCCTTGTAGGTGCAAGGGGAATATTGGAATACAGTAGGCTTTGTGCGATAGTCAAATCTTTTAAAGCTTTGAGATTCCGTTCTCTTTGTACACGTAACATATAAAAAAATGAACAACGATGACCCATTTCATGAAAGTTCCAAGTTTTCCGAAACTCACACACATAACAAGGTATATCTCCGAAATGGTTCACCCTACAAGAAAATTTATTGAGACATAAATTGTGTATTTTAGCAAGATCTACATTTTTTGTATAGTATAATTTGGTCTATCTCTAACGGTTTACCAGTTATGCAAAAGTCGTCCAGAGTAAATACGACTACAGGGGCTATAGCCAGAAAATTCAAGATATACATTTCATTTGTCATAAAAATATGTCAAACATATGACATTTTAATCAAAATCGTTAGAGCCATTTTCAAGAAAATCAAAATTTTCGAAAAATTTTCCATGTAAAGGGTAGTTTAGGGTGGGGCTATTTTCTTCAAAATCTTCGTGTCACATCCTTGAACGACATTAAACTTAAATACCATCTTTGGTTTTTAACCGACTTTTCGTTTTTGAGCTATGCTGTCGACAGACTGACAGACACAGACACACACATGGACCTTTTTCTAAAAATGCTTTTTTTTTTCGGGTTCAAGGTGCCTCAAAACGTATATTTCCGGTGAAATCTCGGCATCAAATTTTTGGGTGGAATACAATACTTAATAGAGAAAGTAAAAATGGCCTATGAGAATAAGTTGAAAACAACATAGACTAGCAAAATATTGGCATCGTAAAATATTTTGAAGTGAAGATTTTACAAAAATAAGTAATAAAAATAAAATAAAATAAATAAAATGTTCAGCCATTGTTGTACAGGTTACAAATTTTAAACACACTGTGTTACTCTTCCTCCCCCCCCTTTTTTTCTCCCTTCTTTCAAAGTTTGATTGGTGTGGGAACAGTTTAGTTGTTGGGTTTTTAAACAATTTTGTACGTAATTTACACAACTACTGTAACAAATAAAAGACTGCCTACGTAGCGTAGTTGGTAGCGCGCTTGCCTCTGGCGCGGAGGACCCGGGTTCGATCCTCGATACCAGCATGGGGATTTTATCCCCTCTGGGAGGTCTGGCACGGGGTGCAATCAGCCTCGTTAGGACCAATTGAGGAGCTACTTGTTGGAGAAGTAGCGGCCTCAGGTCGAGAAGGCCGTACCACGTCGCACCCTCCAGTACTGCACCCCACCAATGACGCCTGTAGAGGGTAGAGGTGGGGGACGCAGCGGCTGGGCGGCAAGCCTTGGCCCTTCATGGGCTGTAGTTTAGAAACAAATAAAATTCTAATAATTAAAAGGGTGTTCAGAATGCTCCAGATTTGTAATGTGGTATTGGCTAACTCGAAGCCTGAATCCTTCTTCAGAGTTTTTAATCACTGCTAGTGTATATCTTTGATCCTTATTTTTAACTCTTCCATCAGCAGACCTCGTAACAAAGACTGAACATGTCAAATATCCCCATAAAAAGTGATCAAGTGGGGGAGATTGTACCCATAGCAACGACACCTTTTGTGTGAGACAAATGATTTTTCTTCCTCTTCTCTTTGGTCCATTTATATGCCGCCATTAACATTTAAGGTCATATCGGCGGCTTTTCCTTTGGAACAGTTGCACATCAGCAACGATGTTCACTCGTGTTTCTACCTGGTTCTGTTATGAAATTAGTTAAGTCCACATCCCCAAGTATCTTGTGAGATCATAAACCTAACATGCAGTTTTCGATTATAAATTTCCCAGACATCTACTAACATTGATAAACTAGTTAAAGAAAAATGAGTAAAATATCCACGTAATTTTGTTCTGTATGGCTCTCTTCTAATGTACAGAAAGAATGCCGTGTTCTGTTTCTTTTATAACATGATTGTCCTTCACATATACTAGAATTGTTATATATTTTCTCACAGCACAGAGCCGACATATAACTCTTTGTAACATATGACCAATTGTATAATCAACATTAATATTACCACATCTATGACGTTAGTTGGTTATTAGCATCAGATATGCTTCCTAAATTGTTTCCTCCTCAAATGCATCAAACTATATCCTCTTCCCCGGTGACGTCACACGCTGAACTGTTCAGTGCGGGCAATATCAGTAGTGTGAGCTGTCACACTGCACAACCTTTCCTTCCCTGAGTAGAAGAACCGTTTGGAAACAGCACAGTGCAATTCCCCGTAATACGGCCAGGCGTCGAAACGAAGGCTGTGTAGATATACCTATTTTGCACCCAAATAGTTTTTGTTACGCTGCGAATATGTGATGCAACAACCTACAACCCAGGTGCGCATTTTCAGAGCAAAGGTTCTGCGTTAGATTTAACCTTTATTGCATCAAATTTGATTCCGACGCAAATCCGTAGCCCAAAGTTACATTGGAATTCTATATGCAAGTTAATGGTTTCCAATATTGTGATTTCCATCTGTTGCTATTCAAAAGAGACCCATGCAGATTGTTTGCCCTAGTAGATTCTCCATTCCAAACTTTGCATACCCTCTAGAAGGAAGTTAGACATTGAAGGTAGAACTATTTACAATGTATTGCTTTCTCTATTATGTAAAGTAGAGGAATTATTGTATTCCACCAAAAAAGTTCATGTCGAGATTTCACCGAAAGTATATTTTAATAGGCCCCCTGAATAAAAAAAGCATTGTTAGAAAAAGCTTCGTGTGTGTGTGTGCGCGCGCGCGTCGTATGTCTGTGGACAGCATAACTCCTAAACGAAAAGTCGGTTAAAAACCAAAGTTGATATTTGAGTTTAATGTCTTTCAAGGATCCGACACGAAGATTTTGAAGAAAATTGCTCCACCCTAAACTACCCTTTACATGGAAAATCTTCTCGAAAATGGCTCGTAACGATTTTGATTAAAGTGGCATATTTGAGACATTTGTATGACAAATCAAACGTATATCTTGAGTTTTCTGGCTATAGCCTATGTAGTCCTATTTACTCTAGATGACTTTTGGATAATTCATAAACCGTAAGGGATAGACCAAAATCTTACTATAGAGCAATTCCATGTGTGACTAACTGACTTTACACTACATTTTCTTCTTAAAATGTCTGTCTAATGGTCAATATAGGTGTAAAAATGTCATTTTAACGACATATGATGACAGAGAATACATTGGCGGTTGTGATAGGGAATTTAAAAACCTTAAAAAGTGAAACAATTATTTAATAATGAGCGCTAAACTTTTCGTGACTAACTGACCTACAGTTGACATAGATTTTTTATTTTCACAACTGTCTCGTAACGATTTGCATTAAAGTAATAAGAATTAAGATATTTACATGTCAAATAAAACATATATCTTGAATTTTCCAGGAATAGCATGTGAAGTATCATTGAGAACTGGCCAGAGGCGTATCTGCTGGTGTCAGGAGTGGGATATAAATGATAATATGATAATTGTCAGTAACAATGATTCTATAGCTCTTATTCCTTGGCCTTGCATTGCACAGGGTTTGATTGTCATCCATCGCCATTCAAAGGTGTTCACTAGCCAGCGCGCAAGAATACATGTCAAAATTGTTAAAAATACAGGCCTAGAATCAAATGAAAAACACGATTCGCTTCTGTTAAGCGCTGCGTGATTGTGGTTGAGTGCCGGGCCCACTTCACACTTCGTGAGGGAGCAGTGTACGTGATGTTATTCACAGTTTCCTTTTCTGATTTACGGAAGTTTATTTTTCCCCTTCATCCGTGAGTCCACACTTTGGCGGCGAATTTAGCCTCGTTTTACTGTTGTTATTTTTTGTTTTACGTTCTCCACCACTAACTGAAGTAGAAAACCGTCCTCTGTGGTCTAGGGGTAATGTGCGAGCCTCTGGTTCCTGAAGTTGTGGGTTCAAATACGCCGAAGGGGAGTGGATTCTTTTGGATGTAAAAATCCTTAGTATGGCTTCCCTCGGAAGGAAAGTGAAGCCGGTGGTCCTGTGGCGTACATTGAAGGCACGTAAATGATTCGTAACCCTGATAAAGAGTCCTGTGAGCAAAATTAAGCGATCTTTCCAAGTCCAACATAGAATAGGACGCTGAAAACCATAGCAATTGAAGAGGTCCTTAAACAAAAATTCAATTTCTATAATAGTCTACCCAAAAATTCGACGTCGAATTTACATTGGACATTTATATATTTTGAGAACCATGAACAAAATTAAAGAGAGATGTGTGTGTGTGTGTGTGTGTGTGTGTGTGTGTATGACGCAATGATTTTGAGGGCAATTCATTATGTTTTATTTTATCAACAATAACCTATTGATTATGATCAAAATATCATGTGTTTTGAGATATTTTCATGAATATGAAACGGTCTTTATACACAGAACAAAAAGTTGAGGAGTTTGGACTATAGCAAGTGAGAAGGGGTCAGTCGGTCACATGACCACAGCGCAGAAGAGGCCAGGTGCATTTTGCTGTGTAGATAACATTGTTGCATAACTCACATTCAAAGCTGTCCCCATTTACAACAAAATATTCACTCCTAAATTTTAGTACAAGTTCAGCAATACGTGAATATTTGGATTTTCGTGCTACAGGCATTTTGCTCTTGTACTTGGGCAGTGACGTCACTCTGCCCCTGTGGCAGCTAACTTGCAATCGCTTTATTTCGCGATAGCTGTATAAAGGTTCGTAGCCTATTCTGAATGACTTTTGTATAACTAGTATACCGTAAGAGAGACATCTTACACAAAAAGTGCGCTCACATGACTTTCTCTACACTTGTACTAACCATTTTTACAAACACTTATTTCTCTATCTACTTCATCTTAATCGAAATAAACATTTGTAGAAATCACCTTATTGCTAATTTTCTTATAGGTGGAAAGGTTACATGAAAATACAGTAGGTTTTGAGCGATAGTCAAATGTTTTAAAAGCTAGTCACTATGTGATGGCTTTGAAATTGCGTTCTCTTTGCATGGCCAAGAGAAAAATATCCACCCCACGAAAAATGTGTTTTAAATACATTTTTTATTGCATATTACCTCGTGTTTTAACGAGATATGTGTATACTATAGGAGATACAAAATCCTACAAAAATGTTTGCACTCGAATGATTATCTCTCCTCACTTTTCTACAGACTACTCTTCAAACTCTTATTCTTTTATCTACTTCATCTTAATCAGTTAAACGTTTGTAGATTGCACTCACATGACTTTCTCTACTCGTGTACTAACCATTCTTACAAACTCTTATTCCTATATCTTCTTCGTGTTAGTTGAGATAAACATTTGTACAAATTATCTTATTGCTTATTTCCTTGTAGGTGCAAGGGGAATATTGGAATACAGTAGGCTTTGTGCGACAGTCAAATATTTTAAAGCTTTGAGATTCCATTCTCTTTGCACACTTAACATATAAAAAAATGAACATCGACATTCCATTTCACCAGTTTTAAGTTTCCCGAAACTGACACACATAACAAGGAATATCTCCGAAATGGTTCACTCTACAAAAAATTTACTCAGACATAAATTGTGTGTTTTAGTGAGATCTAAATTTTTTGTACATTAAGATTTTGTCTATCGCTTGCGGTTTACGAGTTATTCAAAAGTCATCCAGAGAAACAGGACTACATAGGCTATAGCCAGAAAATTCAAAATATACATTATGACATTTTAATCAAAATTGTTAGAGCCATTTTCAAGAAAATCAAAATTTTCTGACAATTTTGCATGTAAAGAGTAGTTTAAGGTGGGGCTATTTTCTTCTAAATCTTCGTTTCGCATCCTTGAAAGACATTAAACTTAAATACCAAGTGACTTCGTTTTTTGAGTTATGCTGTCCACAGACACACACACAGACTGGTACACACACACACACACATACACACACACACACACCTTTTTTCTGAAAATGCTTTTTTTTTGGATTCAGGGGTCCTCAAAACATATTTCCGGTGAAATCTCAACATCGAATTTTTGGGTGGAATACAATACTTCCTCTATTTATCAGTAGAGAAAGTAAAAATAAACGAGAAAGTCATGTGCTTCTGTGCTGAAAGTTACAAGTCCATTGGCTAACGATTTACGTGGACTTTCCCTCGAGTAGCTATTTGTGTATTGGCAACGGTTTGAAGTTTCAAAGCATCGGTACTTGTGCTTAGTAAAGGAACAGAACGCCATGGAATACTGAAAGAGTGACAGGTTGCTTATTTGTATGGAAACTCATAAATCCTTCCAAAATGTGACCTTGGGAAGGGCCCCTCAAGCTAACAGGTAGCTTCAGAATCGGCCATTGGCGTGACAACTGCAAAGTGCACCGGATAAAATACACTAACAAGTCATTTTTATTTTCCTGTTACCATACATTATTTATTATCTCCACTAAGCGGATTTTTTTATAGCCGATATTTTTTACTTTCCCACTTACGTATAGCGTTCCAGCCAAAATTCGGTACGCTATTTCACTGGAAGGAAAACGAAAAGTTCTTTGCATACTAAATTTGGTATAATGCATATGCATTGAGAAAGCTTCAGTGTTTGTGATTCTCTTAAAAATGCTTGTTAATCAAAATCGTTTAAAATGCCATAATTAACTGAAATTATTTGTTAGGCCAATAACATCAATTTTCTGAGAATTAACTGTAAAGCGGGTGCACACTGGGCGCAGACTGCTCACTGCCGTGCACTTATAAGTGTATGTTTAACAGGTAAAAACATTTAGGTCGCTCAAGGTATTCCGCGAGTCGCCTAGGCTTGCTGTATTAAAGTCTTCGTTCGGAAAGAGTTTTGTAAATAGAACAGGTATACGAGAAAATAGATACACGTAGATAAAAAATTTAGATCGCAAAAAGCACCCAATTTATTTCAAATAACTTTCTTTGGCATCTGAAAGCCCAGTGCAACAGCTCATGAAAGGACAAGGCTTACCGCCCGGCCGCTGCGTCCCCCACCTCTCTCACTACAGGTGTCATGGTTGGGGTGCAGTACTGGATAGTGGCACATGGTCAGCACCCCGAGTCCTCCTGGCCAGTTAAAAATCCCCATACCGGTACCAGGGACCGAACCCGGATCCTTCGCGCCAGAGGCAGGCGCGTTACCACTGCGCTACGGAGGCGGTCTTTCTTGCCATCGCTTCTACATAAATCACTCTGTAGATAGAAAGGGAATAGCGATAGTCAAATGTTTAAGGAATGGACGCGACATTAAAATTCCATATCTACTGTTTCCACGCAATGGCGAGAAACAACTGAATGTCGAAGGGGCTTCAAAACTATTAATAATGGATATCTCGGAAATGGCTTATGCTACGAAGTTATTTGAAATAAGTCATGTGTGTCATAAATATGCGCGGGAATTCATAAGCGATAGCGATAGCGGCCTTTCATGTGATACGATTTTTGTATGTGTTACATGTTGGTATTGCCTTGGTACATGTTAGCGATCAGCACTGTCGAAGAAGTGAAGTAGCTGGTAAAAGGCTCACCGAGTTTGGGCAAAAGAACATTTTACAGATTACTTGATGATGGGCCCAGTTTGCAGGCGGCTTTGTGTCAGGCCGTGTAGAAAAGGATCGCCTTACAGGAAACCACCTGAGAGCAGAAACAGAATGGAAAGGAAAGGAAAGGATCGGAACCCTAATGGGCAGTAGCAGTAGGTATAATGTCTGGAAACCTATGCCCTGCGTTTGTATACTTGAATTAACATTTGTTTTGAGTCAGCTAGCCGAAATTTCCGAATATTTGCGCATGCTGAAAATACACACAGGGTCGTTAAGGCTTTCAATTGAAAGCAGTTTATACTAATTGTAGAAATCGGCCATAAAATGTTTTTTACTTTCCCAATACGCTTTTAGGGATACCTCGATATTCTCGATACCCAGTAGTATCTATCTATCTATCTATCTATCTATCTATCTATCTATCTATCTATCTATCTATCTATCTATCTATCTATCTATCTGTCTGTCTGTCTGTCTGTCTGTCTGTCTGTCTGTCTGTCTGTCTGTCTGTCTGTCTGTCTGTCTGTCTGTCTGTCTGTCTGTCTGTCTGTCTGTCTGTCTGTGTGTCTGTGTGTCTGTGTGTCTGTCTGTCTGTCTGTCTGTCTGTCTGTCTGTCTGTCTGTCTGTCTGTCTGTCTGTCTGTCTGTCCGTCTGACTGTCTGCGCGCGCCTTTCCCGGTCAAGGCCTACCGCCCAGCCGCTGCGTGTCCATCTCTATCCACCACAGACGTCAGAGTTGGAATGCAGCACAGGAGACTGGGACATGGTCAGCGAGCGTTCCCTCCCGGCCGGTCTTCGCAACCAGGGAGTCGTTTCTTCTCAGCCAATTGGCCCCATAGAGACATAACGAGGCTGAGTGTACCCCGGATCAGATCTCCCAGCATAAAAAAATCCCCTCGCCGAATCGAACCCCGGTCTCCAGCTAAGGCCATAAGCACAGAGTGAAGAAAGGAAAATGCTAATTAGAAATCTGAAAGTTTGAAAATTCACCCCCCCCCCCCCCACAGTGTGCCTTGAACTTTTAACAAAACTACTAAAGTTGGCAAACTTGAGTTGTGTATTAATTTCAGAGATTTCGATTGAAACGGTGCATGCTAGACTTCTGTGATAACAGCAACATATCACAGAGGCGAGGCCTTGGCGCCAAAATCACGACGGGCGGAAGTTTAATTTTAGTTATTTCCTGTTTGTTCTCCAATTTCCTACGATAGTAAATACTCAATTAGCAGAGCAAAAATGTGCCACCGCAAGTTTCCTCCTTAACCTTATTCCATAACGGAAATTCATGCTCTGCGGTGGCAACTTTCATCTACAGCTTGCGCCTGGCAGTGTTGCATTTTGATCGGTTTATATTGTTATTCGATTTTATCATGGCCCCCTGCGGTCATGTGCTCTCTAGTTTAATGAGGTGAGTCATTAAAATGGTTGGGTTTAATGGCATGAGGCGAAAACAGCCGTTCGACACATTTTTCAGCATCCGTTTACCATTTGTTTAAATCACGTTGCAGTTTTAGCTTTCTGTGTGGATTTCATTTATAAACAGACACTGTGAGATGTATCCGATGCATTTTTGCATATTCCTGGAATTAAAAATCTGATGTGTTGCACTCACATGACTTTCTCTACTCTTCTAGGTACTTAATATTATTTATGTTGAGATAAACATGTGTACAAATTATGTTATTGCTAAAGGTGCAAGGGAGATAAGGAATGCAGTAGGCTTTGAGTGATAGTCAAATGTTTTAAAGCTTGGAAATTCTGTACTCTTTACACGGCTAAGATATAAAAACTGAATAACGGCCTTCCATTTGAGGAAAGTATAAGTATTGCAAAACTCACAAAATAAATAAATAAATATCTCCGAAATGGTTCACCTCACAAAAAAAAAAAAAAAAAAAAAAAAAAAAAAAAAAATTTGGACATAAATTCTGTGTTTTAAAGAGATCTACATTTTTGGTATAGTAAGATTTGGTCTCTTACGGTTTACCAGTTATGCAAAAGTCATCAAGAGTAAACAGGACTACATGGGCTATAGCCAGAAAATTCAATACATGCATTACATTTGTCATAAAAATATCTCAAACACGTAGCATTTTAATCGAAATCGTTAGAGCCATTTTTGAGAAAAACAAAATTATCGAAAAAATTTCCATGTTTAGGGTGGAGGAATTTTGTTCAAAATCTTCGTGTCGCATCCTTGAATATTGAGCTTAAATATCAACTTTGGTTTTTAAGCGGCTTTTCGGTTTTGTTTGTCGTTCAGCACACACAAACGCGCACACACACACACACACACACACACACACACACACACACACACACACACACACACACACACACTTTTTCTATAACTGCTTTTCTGGATTCAGGATGATGCCTCAAAATATATATTTGGGATGAAATCTCGACATCGAATATTTGGGTGGAATACAAAACTTCCCCTCCTTACTATACGTAGTAGAAAAAGTAAAAATTCAGTTGCAACTCGGTATTCATTTATTTTGGCACCTGCTGACGTTTTATTGTCTGTAGTGCCTATAGTATTGGGAAGTTCGTTTTTCTCTCTATTGATGAATTTATATCCCTTCTTTAACTGCTATGCCAATATGGCAATGGCGATGACAACATATACAGTGATTTATTTTTCCTTTCGGTTTTGTAGTAAATGACACATTCATACCTCCAGACTCTGGGGAGGATAGGAAATAATCTCGGTAGAGAAAAATTCCCAACTCCCAGTCGAGAGTGGAACCGGGGACCTCTCAAACGGCAGGCCTAGCCTATTGTATTTTACCCAAAAGTTCGTTGTCGATATTTCTAAGGAAATATACTCCTATTTTGGGACCGTCTGAATCCAAGAGAAGCATTTTTACAAAAAGATCTGTATTTGTATGTGAACAGCTTAACTCAAAAACAAAATATCAGTTAAGTACATAACCTGTTAAAGTTCATCTTCCAAGGAAGATTTTCAAACTACCCTTTAAATGGAAATTTCGTCGAACGAAAACGTTGATCTACTCAAAAATGGTTCTAACGATTTTGACTAACTTGGTTAGGCGTTGGTGTGTACTAATCACGAGGTTCCGGGTTCAAACCCAGCCCAGACCAATGGTTTTTAAATGGGCTTAAAAAGGGCTGTCCCATGTTAGGCCTGGCCGACATTCATTTTTTTACCTGCTAAACATAGTCACCAATCAAGGTAGTGAGCAATCTGTGCTCTCTGAGCACCAGTAGATGTAAAAGAAATCTGCGGGATGAAATTCCGGCACATAGACGACGCTGATATGACAGCTTTGTGAATAAAACAAATATTAATTAATTTAATTGTTTATGTATTAAAATACCGCATATTTTCGTGATAAATGAAATTTGTTTCTTGAATTTCTTTTCATTCTGAACAACTTTTGCACAGTTGGTAAACCGTAAGACATAGACAAAGTGTTACTTTTAATACAAGTTATTGCATTTTTTTACTTTCTCTACTACATATGGTAAGAAGAGGAAGCGTGGTATTCGACCCAAAGAATTCTATGTTGAGATTTCACTGGAAATGCATGTTTTGAGGCCCCATGAATAAAAAAAACAGCATTTTTAGAAAAACATCAGCGCGTGCGCGTGTGTGTGGGTTTGAACAGCATAACTTAACGTAAAGTCGGTTAAAAACCAAAGTTGATATTTAAGTTTAATATTCTTCAAGGATGCGACACGAAAATTTTAAAAATCCCTTCACTTCAAACTACCTTCTACATTGAATTTTTTTCGAAAATTTTGATTTTCCCAAATATTTTGACTAAAATACCAGATATTTTGGATGCCTTCATGGGAGATGAAATGTGTATCTTAAATTTTCTGGAATATCCTTAGAACACCTCTTCATTCCGGATGACTCTTGCATAAGTGGTAAACGTAAAAGGCAGACAAAATGTTACTTTTATTGTATATATACAGGATGGAAGTGTAATGATCCGCCAGACTTTAACAGCAAATTTCTCATGTCGTGAATAACAAGAAAGTATAATACCAAAATGTTGAAAAGTTCATAGTTTTCTAGAAAAAAAATATTTCATCAAAAAAATTTATCATCACTTGGCTGAATTATTATTGACTGAAGGTTCTTGATTTATGGCTATATTCATACAAAATTGAATTAACAACCTTTTCCTTTGGCGTATTTTAATAGATTCAACGGTTTTTGTGTAAATTAAATTTAAAAATCGTTGAATCAGTTGAAATACGCCAAAGGAAAAAGTTGTTTATTCAATTTTGTATGAATATAGCCATAAATCAAGAACTCAATAATAATTGAGCCAGGTGATAATTAATTTAAAATATTTTTTTCTAGAAAACTATAGACTTTTCAACAATTTTGGTATTAGACTTTCTTGTTATTCACGACATGAGAAATTAGCTGTTAAAGTCTGAGACATCAATTCTCTTCCAGCCTGTACAAGCAAGTGAGGGCTTTTTCAGCAACAGATTTTCGAGAGTCCGTTATCCTGGTTAGATTATTATTTTGAAACGTTTCATGTTTCTAGCTTAACAGAGTATATCCTCATCGCACTAATTGGACCGAGACATTCCGCTTGGTAACATCGATGTCTTCACGGTGCCCAACCAGGTGAAGGGTTACTGAACATTTGCCACGCACTTGCAGTTACACACCAACTACCTGTTCTCACCTTTCCGTTTTTCTATCAGCTTCTTCCAAAGTGCACGAGTTGTAAAAAAAAAAAATTGATGTTTTGCACTCAGATGACTTTCTCTACTCTTGAACTAACCATCCTTACAAACTCTTATTCCTATATCTTCTTCGTGTTAGTTGAGATAAACATTTTTACAAATTATCTTATTGCTTATTTCCTTGTAGGTGCAAGGGGAATATTAGAATACAGTAGGTTTTGTGTGATAGTCAAATCTTTTAAAGCTTTGAGATTCCGTTCCCTTTGCATGGTTAACATATAAAAAATGAACTACGATATTCCAATTCACGTAAGTTTCAAGTTTTCTGAATCTGACACAAATAACAAGGAATATCTCCAAAGTGGTTCACTCTACAACAAAATTTATTCAGACATAAACTGTGTGTTTTAGTGAGATCTACATTTTTGTATATTAAGAATTTGTCTATTTTAACGGTTTACGAGTTACTCAAAAGTCATCCAGATTAAACAGGACTACATAGACTATAGCCAGAGAATTCAAAATATACATTTCATTTGTCATACAAATATCTTAAACATATAACATTTTAATCAAAATCGTTAGAGCCCTTTTCAAGAAAATAAAAATTTTGGAAAATTTTTCCATTTAAAGGGTAGTTTAGGGTGGGCCTATTTTCTTCAAAATCTTCGTGTCGCATTCTTGAAAGACATTAAAGTTAAATATCAACTTTGGTTTTTAACCGACTTTCCGTTTTTAAGTTATACTGTCCACACACACACACACACACACACACACACACACACACACACACACACACACACACACACACACCTTTTTCTACAGACAATGCTTTTTTGGATTCAGGAGGTCTCAAAACATATATTTCCGGTGAAATCTCGACATCGAATTTTTGAGTGGAATACAATACTTCCTTCTACTTATCAGTAGAGAAAAAAAAAAAATCTGATGTTATTACTCGCATGATTTTTTACTTTCTCTATTACGTGTAGTAAGTTATATTGTATGGGACCCAAAATTTCAATGTCGAGAGGCCCCATGAATTAAAAAAAATATTTTAGATAAAGGTGTGCCTATCTGTGAATAGCGTCACTCAAAAACGAAAGTGGGTTAAAAACCAAAGTTGGTATTTAAATTTCATATCTTTCAAGGATGTGACACGAAGATTTTGAAGAAAATAGCCCCACCCTAAACTATCCTTTACATGGAACATTTTTCGAATGTTTTGATTTTTCTCAAAAATGGCTCTTAACGATTTTGATTAAAATGCCATAGATGTAATATATTTTAGGGAAAATTTAACGTGTATTTTGAATTTTCTGGCTGCAGACTATGTACAACTCGATGACTTTTGCATAACCAATAAACAGTAAGAAATAGACCAAATCTTACTATACAAAAATTTAGATTTTTTTTAAAGCATGTCTATATTCGGAAGGTCGTTATTCACTTTTTTATCTGTTTGGCAGCGCAAAGAGAACGGGATTTCAAAGCTTTAAAATATTTGACTATCGCTGAAAGCCTACTGTATTCTAATATTCCCCTTGCACCTACAAGGGAATAAGCAATAAGATAATTTGTACTAATGTTTATCTCAACACGAAGAAGACATAGAAATAAGAGTTTGTAAGAATGGTTAGTACAAGGGTAGAGAAAGTCATGTGACTGCAACACAGACTTTTTTCTATTCAACAAAGTATTCTAATATTCTTCTGTGTACTACATATTAGTAGATATAAACATTTTAGCTGCAGTGGGAGTAGTAGAATATGGTAGGCTTAAGTCATAGCCTAATCTTTTAAGAGTTGGTTGGTATATGAGGGCTTTGAAATTCCATTCCCTTTGCATGACTAGAGAGGGAGACAGAGTGAGAGGGGGAGGGAGTGGGAGAGGAAGAGAACCACTTCCCAATTGAGGAAAGTATAAATATTTGTTGTTCTTCCTGTTTGTCTGTTTACCCTCGTGAATGGGGTACTTAAAAAGTCAACGTCGGAGGAGCAGACAAATTCTGAATCCGAGAGAGTAGACAGGATGGGTGATCAGTCCGAACTGGTGTGAGAGTGAAGAAGGAAATGATGATGATGGTGAAACTGATGAAAGGAAAGATGGTTATGCAACAGTTGATGCAATGAATGGCAGAAATAGGTGAACCAGGACAAATCTGGTACAGGTACCGATTTGTGCATCACCAATGCCACAGCGCCGCCCAAGAAATAAGTATATCAATTTTGAAATCAATTTGCACTAACTGTGTGAAGATAGAATGAGACATAAATGTGGTACCACAAGACTCTCAGCAAATGTTGGCAGCACTTACCCCGTCTGTCTGTAAACCTTACGACATTAATATTCTCCAACAGGGCTTAATGTAGGGGATTTGATTTTAACATTAAAAAACGGGGGGAAGACAAGTCATGGGGAAGTTTCTGGAAGTGGCAGTGACAACCTCGCTGATGAAATACCAAGAGCGAAATGTAAGAAAATGGGAAGGGAAAGAAGCGGCTGGGATAAGGCTAAGAAGATGTAAGGGGAAAAAGACAAACGACAAAAAGCGAAGCACTAATATACTTTACGTAATTAGGTAGAGAACGCCTGAATTAAAAAAGAAAAGTGTTTTTAGAAAAAGGTGCTGTGCATGTATGTCGTCTGTCTGCTTCTCTGCCTCTTATCTGTATCATGCATAAAATAAACATGAAATAAAATCAAACCCTGGTACTAATTTCTTAATCCAGAGTCGATATTCTAAATTTTTAATGTACCGTAGCGCAGTTAGTAGCGCGCCTGCCTCTGGCGCGGAGGACACAGTCCCGGCTTGGGATTTTGCCCCCGCTGGGAGGTCTGGGACGGGGTGCACTCAGCCTCGTTAGGTCCCTGAGGGGCCAATTAAGGAGCTAATCCTGACAGAAAGGTAAAGTAGTCGCCTTACGGTCGGAGGAGTCGCTGTGCTGGCCCCCGCCAACCTCAATCTGCACTCCTTGATAATTTTGCACTTGCTTGATAATTTGACCTTTCAGTGTTATTTTCGCGCTGCCTGTTTTTCTGAAAATGACATGACTTTCGTTTTATTTACTGAAATTTTTAGTTGATACTCTTCTAATATTTTATCCAACATATAAGGTGAAACTGATTTATGCGTATATCAAGGGGAAGACTGAAGATTACTCGTAATTACTTGCAAATGAGATTTTAACAATGCATCATATTGTTTTTAAAAGAAGCAATACAGTGGGTCTACATGAGTAAAAGTTTACAAACATATGTACGAAGAAAACATTGAACTTGATCCTGCCTTAAAGAAATAATTTAATTTGGCTTGTTTCACTTTTCTTATTTTAAGTGCATAGACCTTATGACTATACCGTAGTGTGGTATAACCAATTTCGGTTTTGGTTTTGTTTAGATTTAGTTCTACCTCTCGTATGAATTTTTCGTTCTGATCTATTGTATAACATTTCCTTTTTCCGTTCTCCATGACTGATAAAGCAACTGAGATATGAAAGAAGTAACGCCAGGTACCGAAAATTATCTTTGCTTCTCGTTTGTCGCTCCGAAAGCCGTCGGTTCTACCAGAAAACGTTTTTGTCCTTTGTTTCCGCGGCCGAAAGCCCCCCGCTCAGCTTCCGTCTTTGTCAACAAAGATAAAGAAAATACGTCTCGAGCTTCTTTTAACATAGCATTTGCCGTATACTCAAAATCACGCAAAACTCAGTTGTATTTCACTGAAATTAAATACGTATAACAGCGAATTACGTATAAATACGGTTCAAGTGATAATTACAATTTGGCACCTGATTTATTATTTGATCTTTCACTATTAAATAGCTCTTATTGTTTTCCTGAAAGTGCCACCACTTTCGTTTTATCTACTGAAATGTGTATGGCTTTCTCTAAATTATTTTCAATTTTTCTGTCATACAAAGTTCATCTGCACATAGCAATACACTAAGTTTTGTATTTCGATCTAATTGTATTCCTTCTACATTACAATGATTTTTCCATGTTCTTATGGCATCGTCAATATATACTAAAAATCTGATGTGTTGCACTCATATGACTTTCTCTACTCTTGTACTAACCATTCTTACAAACTCTTATTCCTGTATCTTCTTCGTATTAGGCGAGATAAACATCTGTACAAATTATCTTATTGCTTATATCCTTGTTGGTGCAAGGGGAATATTAGAATACAGTAGGCTTTGTGGGATAGTCAACTATTTTAAAGTTTTGAGATTCCGTTCTCTTTGCACTTTAACATATAAAAAATGAACACCGATGTTCCATTTCACGAAAGTTTTAAGTTTTCCGAAACTCACACACATAACAAGGAATATCTCCGAAATGGTTCACCCTACAAGAAAATTTATTCGGACATAAAATGTGTATTTTCGCAAGATCTACATTTTTTGTATAGTATGATTTGTTCTATCTCTAACGGTTTACCAGTTATGCAAAAGTCGTCCAGAGTAAATACGACTACAGGGGTTACCGCCAGAAAATTCAAGATGTACATATCATTTGTCATAAAAATATATGAAACATATGACATTTTAATCAAAATCGTTAGAGCCATTTTCAAGAAAATCAAAATTTTCAAACAATTTTCCATGTAAAGGTCGTTTAGGGTGGGGCTGTTTTCCTCAAAATCTTCGTGTTGCATCCTTGAAAGACATTAAACTTAAATAGCAACTTTGGTTTTTAACCGACTTTTCGTTTTTGAGTTATGCTGTCCACAGATCGACAGACACACACGCACACACGGACCTTTTTCTAAAAATGCTTTTGTTGGAATCGGGGGGGTCTGAAAACATGTATTTCCGGTTAAATCTCGACATCGAATTTTTGGGTGGAATACAATTCTTCCCCTACTTACCAGTAGAGAAATTAATAATAGTCGGTGCTTAACTGCACCCCTCAGCAGAGTCAGCCAATGATGCATCTTGATGTGGCGTGTGAAGGTGACATGACCTTGACCGGTCCTCTCACCCCCATGGCGCAGATACCCCGCAGAAGGCCTCCAGGAAGGTTTGGCGAGTCATGTGGGCAGCACTCGCGTCCAGGAACTGTACTGTACACAAACCAAACAGGTTCCTGAAGCGGTGGGTGCCTTTAAAAGGGTGCCAGGGTTGGTGGGCGGAACATAACAGGGTATGCCACAAACCGGAGTTCGCCATCTCATTAAAAAATGTCATGTGTTGCACGAACTGTTCTTATAAACTCATATTCCTCTATCTTCTTCATGTTAATTCAGATAAACATTTGTAGAAATTGTCTTACTGCTAATTTTCTTGCACGCTTTAAGCGATAGTAGAATGTTTTAAGAGCTGGTCGTTATATGTTGAAATTCTGTTCTCTTTGCACGGCAAGAAATAAAAAAAAAACAAATGACATTCGTGTTTGACAAAATAAGTATTGGAAAGCTGAAACAAATGACAAGGAATGTTTCAGAAATGGTTCAGTCCAAAATAAATTGTATTTGGCATTAATTATGTCTAAATGATTACGTAGACTCCCAAGGCTTTTGTCCAGTACTTTTGGTTTCCGGTATGGGCCGCACCTTATTGGCTTTTTTAAGAAATTAAAAATTAGTGGCTTTTTGCGGCAAAACTTAGGCATAATTTTTAATTTCGTAAAAAAAGCCAACAAGATGTGGCCCATACCGGAAACCAAAAAATAATAAATGAGGTCTATTAAGGAAATCTACATTTTTTGTCTAGTAAGATTTTGTCTAGCTGTTTACGGTGTACCAGTTATTAAAAAGTCATCCAGAACGAAAAACAGTTCTGAGAACATTCCTTAAAAATTCTATATGTATGTTTCATTTGTCATGAAGATACATTAAACATACGGTATTATAATCAAAATCATTAGAGCAATTTTTGAGAAAATCAAAATTTTCGAAAAGTTGCACATAAACGATGGTTCTCGGTGGGGGAATTTTCTCAACAATCGCATCTTTGAGTTAAGACATTCCTTTTTTTTAAAAATGCTGAGTTTTCGATTTAGGGGATCTCAAAACATGTATTCATACGGAAAGTAATACATTTTCATCTCAGTTAAGTTTAGTATATTAGCCATATTCTTAAAAATACCTCATGTGAAAATCTGATCGTGAAACAACGGAAGAACGACAAAGGTATTCTCCCTTTAGCGTTTATCTCCATAGTATAGGAAATATTTCCATGCTGAAATTTCGCGAAAATATATCTTTTTAGACTTTCTGAACCCACCCAACTCTCAACAGTGTTAGAAAATGCAGTTACAAAATACCAAACTGGTACAATTTAAATTAAGCATCTTCCAAGGACAAAAATTCCCAATCCTAAAAGGACTAACAATTTTGATTAAAATACCCACGTATTTAAGATATTTCCATAACAAATGAAATGAATAGCATGCATTTTCTTGTAATAGCTTTTGAATTACTCGTCACTCTGAACGACTAAGAGGTTACTACGCAAAAACGTATAGCTCTCATTAAAGGACACAATTTTCACATTATACCACCTATTCTCATAATACACAAGTATTTGCGGGTATTTTATATCCAAAAATATTTGTTTAGTTGCTATTGTGGTGTTTTTTTACTTTCTCTACTACGCATAGTAATAGAGAAGTAGACGAAGTATTTTTATTCCACCCACAAATTGGATGTCGAGATTTCACGGAAATATATGTTTTGAGGCCCCCTGAATAAAAAAAAGCATTTTTAGAAAAACGCCCGTGTGTCTGTCTGTGTGTCTATGTCCGAGGACAACATAACTCAAAAACGAAAAGTAGGTTAAAAATCAAAGTTGGTATTTAAGGTTAATGTCTCAAGAATGCGACACGAAGATTTTGAAGAAAATAATTGCTCTACTTTAAACTACCCTTTACATGGACAATTTTTCGAAAAATTTTTTTTCTTGAAAATGACTAACGATTTTGATCATGTTTGAGATATTTTTATGACAAATGAACTATATATATATATATATATATATATATATATATATATATATATATATATATATATATATATGTTGAATTTTCTGGCTTCATCCCACGAAGTCGTATTTACTCTGGATGACTTATGCATAACTGGTAAACCGTAAGAGATGCACTAAATCTTACCATACAAAAATGTAGATCTTGCTAAAACTCACAGTTTATGTCTAAATAATTTCTTCTTTTTTAGAATGATCCATTTCGGAGATATTCGTTGTTATTTGTGTGAGTTTTGGAGAACTTACACTTCTGTCAAATGGAACATCGTTATTCATTTTCCTATATGTTAACCGTGCAAAGAGAACGTAATCTCAAAGGTTTAAAAGATTTGACTATCGCTCAAAGCCTACTGTATTTTAATATTCCCGTTGCAGCTACAAGGAAATAAGGAATAAGATAATTTCTGCAAATGTTTATCTTAACTAACACGAGGAAGATACAGGAATAAGAGTTTGTAAGAATGGTTAGTACAAGAGTAGAGAAAGTCATGTGAGTGCAGCACATCAGGTGTTTTATGCGTTTTCTTTTCGTTTAGAATAAAAAGAAAAATCCATGTATCAAATGTAACTTCGCTAACGCGTGAATAATTAGTCATATCACAATATATAAGTCCTCTATTGTTTTTACGTAAGCCCTCCCCATCCCTTTGAATGCAGTTACAGGTATTTGAATTAATGACCGTAGCTAAATGTTCAGAATTAGAAGAAGAGTAGCAAAAATAATGCAATAGAGGATTAAGAAGTGAGTATTTGCACACCCCTGCTGCAATGCACCTTTCTGCGAGGTACCGTTCTGTGTTTTGAAAAGCATTCAGGTAGCTTTAGCAAGTTTCAAGGTTAACTAAAAGCGTAGGAGCACCATGTCACAAACAATCTCCCTTGGCCGCACTCTACAAATGCAGACGACGCGCCGAGGAGAAATACAATTTGAAGTCGTTTTGCACATGAAGGTTTTATTAAATTTCCATTGTAGAAGTAACATTAATAAAACTACCGCTGTAAACGTTAGCAGACATGACGTAAACATGTTGAATCAGACCAGTGGCGTATTCTCCATATATACGTTAAAATAACATCATTTAAATGTAAAGAAACCAGTAACTCACGAACTAAGAGAGAAAACCATGAATTCTGTTCCAAAGTAGAGTAGCAGATAACGTGTTTTTTTCGGGTTTAGCTCACCTAATAGCCTAGACGAGGTGCTGAAATATTCTCAACGCATAGCCTGCTATAATGACACCATAACAGCAATATGTAAGATACGGAGAAATGCATGCACCACGTGTCAGTGTATTCAAAGTGCAAACAGTGTTTGTTGAGGGCATTTCCTGAATCTTCAATTAATAGATGATTCTAAAAGTAATGTTGTATTAAGCGTATGTAATAAACGTTCCTTCAGTAATAAGTCAGAGATAGTTAAAAAAGAAAGACTCCCGATTACCGAGGTCGCGGGTTCGATGCCCGTGGCCGGCTTACCTGACCCCTGGGTTTTTTCGGAGGTTTTCCCGGGTTGCCAAGCGAATGCTGGGTAGGTTACTTTCATCCCCCGAACTTCGTCTCCCTCCGTTTCACTTGACTAATCATTCCATTCATGCTTTCATCCGTTTGGTCGAGAAAGTGTCAGCGGGCGTTCGGGTGCAGTGGTGGGACGAAATGCTCTTAGTGATTCCATCCCCTGTCACGGTGGCCGGGCTTCGTGTCCACACCGAGGCCCTTGAGACTCAGTGGGGGCCCCTGCAGGCGGCGCGCTGTGCGAACCGGTGGGGGACCTCTGTACTGGTTGGTGTCAGGGACTTTTTAACTGGGAAAATGTAGGGATCCTGCCCTCTGATGTGCCTTCTGTCCTGTGCTCTGGCCGCCCTCGGTCTCCTCTCGCCTCATCCCTCCCTCCCGGGGGTGCCCCTTCGGGGAACAGGCACAAAAGGTCTCTGAAATTGAAGTGCCGAAAATCCCCTCCGCTTCTTTGCTCGCTTCTTCCTTCTCTACTCCCAATTTGAAGAACTTAAACATGGATAACAAGTTTGGTTATTCGGCTCTGAAACTTCGTGTAAGCTCTTCTACTGGCGGTGTTTGTTGTTCGGGAAGGTTAAAGCTCCTTGGAACAGTAAAGATGGGGGTTATTCTTGTATAATATTATACTTTCTAAGTTTCATGTTGCATGTCTTTGCAAAACAGAATACGCCACTGGGTTTTAAACTGGGGACAACTACGGCTGAAGCCACAATAATAATTATTATTTTGAGCCCTTATTCTCACATATCTACTTTTTTACTTTTTGTACTAATTACCTTAGTTAATAGAGCAAGTATTGCTGCCACCCAAAAGTCAATCCTGGAATTTAGCAATAAATGCAAGTTTTGATATTTCAGGAGTTGGAAAAAATGTCATGTTTAGAAAAGGCGCGCGCGCGTGTTGTGTATGTATGGATGGTCCAGCCTCTCACACCTCAGAAGCGTTATCCTCGGCGACAGGCGGTCTCGTTTGCTTTCAGATTTAAGGGGATGCACCACTGAAAGTTAGCATAAATCTCTCAAAAATTGACATATCTATCCTACGAATTTGAAAATACTTCGGGATCATAAATTCAAAATATACTTTACCTTTTTATATTATAAATACGGCGGCGCCGTGGCTGAGTGGTTAGACTGCTCGCCTACTACCTATGCGGCCCGGGTTCGATCCCAGGAACCCGCATGTGTTATTCGTGGTGGACGAAGCAGCGTCTGGATGGGTTTTCTCCGGTTTTCCTCGCCATTCACTCCACCAATTGCTCCATTATCAGCTTTCCAGTAATCCATTTCGCCTGTATTTCATATCATCCTCTTCCTCACTATCATACCTGGTGCTTTGCTGATCACCTGCTTCCAGGTCTTCACTCTGGTCCAGAGGTCCCTCTGCTCCCCGACAGGCGTCTGACCCTAGACACTGGCTTGTAAGTCCTAGGGGGTGTAAGTCCTACATAAGGAGAGGGTAATCAGGGAAAGAAAGAATATTATAAATACCTATATATACTGTAGGTTAAAATCAAGGATAAAAATGTTTTTAAGTTTGAAATTTTTAGTTTTTTGAAAGTTACCTTTTGAGAACTTTGTTTTTGAAAATGTTCCATATGATACAGTTTTCATCCAGTTTTTCTGAAACTGATAATGTAAAATTCCAACATAAAAGCATTTGTCATTTTCTTTCTCTTTTGAGCACTTTTTGAGATACTAATGATTTAGGCTACATAAAACTTATAAAAATTCGGTTAACACAATTTAAAAATTGTATTTGAACTAAGACTTGTAAAACAAAATTATATAAAATGTGTGTATTATCAAGTAAATTACAAGGTTGTTAGTCTCAGTGTAAAACAGTCTGAATTACCGCAGTACATTAAACTGTTTACGAACCCTGAAACGCATGCAGTCCGAGGTTCAATTGCCCACCTCCCTTCGAGAGGACTTGCTGAACTAATAATGACGTCATTCATTCAAAGTGACTGGTGGTAAAGACCGAATAAATCTGAAGACGCGATTCCTCGTACATTCACTTCACTGGGGAGGTTTGTGCTGTTATTACGGTCTACTTTGACACCCTTCAAGTAAAACTGGCTTTTGAGGATGTGCACAAATATAATCATCCACCAAAAGATTTTCAGTCAATGAGCTTTGTGCCTCAAATGTAAAATACCGTTAGGCTTGTTAACAAATCGCGTACTCTTTTGAGTTATCGAAATTTTGTCTCAGTAACATATTCCCTTCAATTATTCAACCGTAGAAAGGAGTTTATGCGTTATATTCACATGACTTTTCTATCCTTCCTCAACAAATTATTCTTCTATCTGCTTCACATTAATCCAGACAACTGTAGATGTTGCTTTATTATACATGTCCTTGTAAAAAATCAATAGCTGGTTTTACTTGAGAAAAGTAAAATGTGTATTTGACAATTCAAACCAGTAGCAAAGAACATCTTGGAAATGCTACAAAAAGTTTGACATAAAATTGTTCTTTAACGCGATGTGTAGCAAGATTAAAATCTCTTACAGTTTACCACGTACACAAAAATCGATCAGGATGATCCGGACTTCAGAAGCTATTCCCACAAAATTCAAGATAAGCATTTCATTTGTCATGAAAATATGTTAAAGTTGTGATAATTTAATCAAAATAATTAGAACCATTTTAGAGAATATAAATATTTGCTAAAGATTTTCTATTTGAAGAGTTGTTTGGGGTGTAGGAATTTTCTTGAAAATCTTACTGTTGCATCTTTGGAAGACGCTAAACCTAAATATCAAGTTTGTTTTATAGTTAAGTTGTTCACACAACCACACACAAACGCGCGTATTATAGTGGTCAACTTCGTCATAAACCACGGCTGGACAACTGGTGCTCGGAGAGCGCAAATTGCTCACGACCTTGACTTAAGTATATGTTTGACACGTAAAACAATGAAGTTCGCTCAGGCTTGTATGTATATTTTAAGAGGTACAGACGCTGCAGTTGAAAATTCCAGAAAAAGGAAAGAAGGGGAAGGGCGAATCTGGTGTGTTGCACTCATATAACTTTCTCTACTCTTGGATAAACTATCCTACTTCATCATCATCCACAGGGATTGGGCCTATTCACCTGTTCCGTCTTCAAAGACGACATCGTCCATCTTATACTTACACTTATTTCTCTATCCACTTCATGTTAATCGAGATAAATATTTGTAGAAATTATCTTACTGCTAATTTTCTGGTAGTCAAATGTTGTAAGAGATGGTCGCTAGGTAATGGCTTTGAAATTATCTTTGTATGGCTGAGAATAAAAAAAACGAATAACGGGTTTCCATTTGAAGGAGTATAAATATTACAATACTAAAATAGCAAGGAATATATGCAAAACAGTTTACTCCACCAAATAATTGTATTTGACATTAAGTTTTGTGTTTTAAGAAGATCTACATTGTTTTCCAGTAAGATTTTGCCTATCGCTTATGATTTATAAGTTATGCAAAAGCCATCCAAAAAGCAGGACTTCTAGGGGCATTAACATAAAATTAGATAAGCATTTGATTCGATATAAAATATCTTACGACAGTTTAATCAGAATTGTGAGAGCCATTTTTGATAAAATCAGCATTTTTTAATAATGTGCAACGTAAAGTGTAGTTTGGTGTGGGCAATTTTCTTGAAAATCTTACACGCACGCGCGCGCACTCACGCACGCACACACACATTTTATAACGGTGGTCATGTTCATTAAAAACATTTTAAGAGTGTACAAACACCACAGTTGAAGTTTTTAGAAGAATAAGAAGGGAAAGAAAGTTTTATTTGAAAAACGCGTACAAGTTTTGCATATTATCGCATTTTCAAAACATTAACTAGCTGTGCAGGTTGTGAAAACAGGAAATGCGAGAATAAGCCTTTAGAGTCTAAGAGTAGCACTTCGCATTTACTTCAAATCGCCAGGCGTAACTATTGTGAAGATTTGTGTCGCAGTAAAGGATGCAATGTCGGAAACAAATCCGTGCATATGATATGAATGTATATAGTAGACAAGCATTGCGAAAGAGGCAATGTTTTGTACACCAGCTGAGTTGGCGGAACAAGTGACGGACGGCCAGGTTACGTTGCTTGGAGTGAATGACCGGCACTGGTCTGACACAACACATGAACAAAAACCCACACTTCAACTTTGCAAGGATATCCGTTTCTGCGGTGACTTGTTGCCAAATTAGCAAATCTAGTTCCGGTCTCCACTCCTTTAAGGGGGGCCCTACTGAGTTTTGAAAATAAACAGGGAAAGCACCTATTGTATTCGACCCAAAATTTTGATGTCGAGATTTCAACGGAAGTATGTTTTGAGACCCCCTGAATGCAAAAAAGCATTTTTAGAAAAAAGTCCCTGTGTGTGTGTGTGTGTGTGTGTGTGTGTGTGTGTGTGTGTGTGTGTGTGTGTGTGTGTGTGTGTGTGTGTGTGCCAGTCTGTGGACAGCATAACTCAAAAAGGAAAAGTTGGTTAAAAACCAAAGTTTTTATTTAAGTTTAATGTCTATCAAGGATGCGACACGAAAATTTTGAAGAAAATTGCTCCTTCCTAAACTACCCTTTACATGGAAAATTTTTCGAAAATGTTGATTTTCTTGAAAATGGCTCTAACGATTTTGATTAAAATGCCATATGTTTGAGATATTTTTATGACAAATGAAATGTATATCTTGAATTTTCTGGCTATAGCCCATGAAGTCCTATTTGCTCTGGACGACTTTTGCATAACTGGTAAACCATAAAAGATAGACCAAATTTTACTGTACAAAAAGTGTAGACCTTGCTAAAATACACAATTTTTGTCTCAATAAATTTTCTTGTAGAGGGAACCATTTCGGAGATATTCCTTGTTATGTGTGTGAGTTTCGAGAAAACTTTCGTGAATTGGAACATCGTTGTTCATTTTTTATATGTTAAGTATGCAAAGACAACAGAATCTCAAAGCTTTAAAACATTTGACTATCGCAGAAAGCCTACTGTATTGTAACATTCCCCTTGCACTAACAAGGAAATAAGCAATAAGATAATTTGTACAAATGTTTATCTCAACTAACACGAAAAAGCTAGAGGAATAAGAGTTTGTAAGAATGGTTTGCACAACTGTAGAGAAAGTCATGCCAGTGCAACACATCAGATTTTTAGAAAAAGATCTGTGTATGTGTGTGTGTGCGCGCGCGCACGTGTATGTATATGTGCTTGTGTGCTTGGTGTGTGTATGTGTGTGTATATTTTTCTCTACGTCTGTCTTTGAACAGCATAACTTTAAATTCTAAAACGAAAAGTCGGTTAAGTAGTAAACTTGATGTTTAATTTCAGCACGTTCCAAGAAAAGAAAATCCCTTGAGCGCCATCTTCCTTTACATGGAAAAAGTTTCGAAAATTTTTATTTCCCCAAAGGCGGCTATAACATTTTGATTAAAATACCATATGGACCACATGTGGGAACGGAAAAATGCAAAAAGATCGCGTTCCGTTTTAGGCTGGTTTAACTGTAATAGCACGTTAACGAATCCGTAGAGAAAGTCATGAATGTAAACAGAAGCATGGTTGTTCGTCTTTTTTTTTTTTTTTTTTTTTTTTTTTTTTTTTTTTTTTTTTTTAATACGCGGAAATAAAATAACACGTGAAGATATCCAAGGACAGAAAGCTGAGCATCGAATGCTGCGTTTGTATTGAGTCAGTTTAGCGCTGTGGGTTCTATTTCGGAACGAATTATGTTTTTGTGTATATTACTAACAGTGGAATGAATGGAGGGCACATGTCTGAAGAAGACTGGAGCCCTTGTTTTGGTGCCGGGTGTGTCATCTGCTGGTAGTTACTCTCTGGCACGTGACCCCGAGATTGTTTCACTCACCATCTGCACATAATGACGTCACACTGCGCTTACGTATCACTATTGCTTAAATGTTTCTCTGAAAAGCTGACTCGCCGACACTTTAATCAGGGCAGCCAACTTGAATACATCATACAAGCCACCCAGAATTACGCATGTACACTCGAGTTATTGTACACATAACAAATTTATGGTAGACACAACATTTTGTGGCGGCTGATTGCTGACTATTGCTATTCTCTTTCCTGTCGTACAAATACATTTTTTGGGTGCAAATTATACTTATATCACTGACCTTACTGCGTGATTTAACTGTACAACTTGACCGCTGATTGAATTTTGTGTTAACTAGCTCCTGCCATCCGCCATTAAATTTTGTCAGCCACCAAGGTAATAGTCCCATTGCTTTGAATTCTCCAATACTTACACTTTTCTCAAGTTAATGCGAGGTCTTCATTTTCTGACCTCATGGCCTTGTAAAGAGAACGGAATTTCAAAGCCCTCATATAGCAACCAGCTTTAAAAAATTTACTATCGCTTAAAGCCTACTGTATTCCCATACTTCCATTGTGCCTATAAACAAATGTGTAATAAAATCATATCTACAAAAGTTTATCTCGATTAAAATGAAGTAAATAGAAGATTAAGCGTATTTAAAAATTCTTTTGTACAAGACTGAATAGAGAAAATGTATGAGTGCACAAATCAGATTATTTATTTTTACTTATTTATTAATTTTTAAGATCGTCTCTGTGGCAGCGCTGCTCCATGCAAAACGGAGGACCCGTATTCGGTTCCCGTACCGGCGTGAGGATTTTCTCCCACTGGGAGACCTGGTACGGGGTGCACTCAGCCTCGTTAGGTCCCTGAGGGACCAATTAAGGAGCTAAGTGATTGAGAAATAGCGGCCCCTGGCCGAGAAGATCGGGGCGCTGACCACACTCCACCTCCAGTACTGCACCCCACTCGTGACGCCTATGGTGGGAGAGGTGGGGGACGTAGCGGTCAAGCGGTAGTCCATGGCCCGCATGGGCTATTGTGCCACGAGGTTACGGGTTTTTATTAATTTTTAATTTCTCTACCACATACATGGTAGATAAAGTATTACGTTCTATCCAAAAATACGATATCGATATGTCGATGAAAATTTATATTTTGAGGTCCGTTGGTACCATAAATAGTTTTTAAAGAGGCCCGTGTGGGTGGGTGTGGGTGCGTTCGTGTGTGTGAACAAGTGTGCGTCTTTCAACGATAGAACACGAATATTTTTAGGAAAATCCTCCCACCCAATACTACCCTTTGTACGTAACATTTTTGGAAGATTTTCAAAAATGGCTCCATTAAAATACCGCATGTTTAACATATTTCCATGACTAATGAAATGTATATCTTAAATTTTCTGGGAATGTGTAATGAAGTCATCATTCTGGATGACTTATAACTTTTAAACCCTAAGAGGTACTATGCACAATTTATATCCAATGCTTTTTTGTGGAATGAACCATTTCCGAGATATTCCTTGTTATTTGCTTCAATTTTGCAATACTTATTCTTTTTTCAAATGGAATTTTGTTAGTTTTTTATGTGTTGAGCGTGCAAAGATAATGGAATGCCAAAGCAACACATAGTGACCAGCTCTTACAAGATTTGACTGTCCCCTAAGCCTACCTATTCCCATATTCCCATTGTACCTATAAAGGAATATGTAATAAAATCCTTTCTACAAACTTCTGACATGAACTAGATACACGAATAAGCGTTTGTAAGAATAATTTGCACAATAGTGAGTTGAGAAAGTCATATAAGTGCAGCAGATCCGATTTTTTAAAGCATTTAGAAGTGCTGTGCCCAAGTGGCGTTATCACGTACTATCGTGCTAACAAAGTATCGGGTGTGACGTAAATGAGATGAGCATTTGTTTCGGCAACTCCAGCGCGCTTCACTTGTTTGTATCTTTCCGCGGCTAGAACAGTAGGTAAACTGTTTGAAATGTACGGTCGCATTTTGTTTCCTGTCTCGTCGCCACTCCACGGCTTCTCAAGTGACGTATAACAACAGTGACGACGGCAATAAAAGTCAATCTGTACTTTGCAGAAGTCCGATAAACGTCAGAATGGAAAGCGATGGTGGGGAAACAAAGGAGGACGAAGGAACAATCGATTGTGCTTCTCGACGAGTCGTTCTAGTGAAGAGGAGGAGAAGACAGAGGCGTCTTTCTTGAGCAGACGAGGTAGTGCAGAGTAAATATGTATATGGAGATGATGACCATGTTAACAGGTGACGCCCATGACGTAGCTTTACCTGGAATTCAAAACACGTACCTACTCTTGTGAGATCAAGTACAACATTATTGTAATGCTAAAACACAGTATTAGTATTCAAAATTGAATTAGTTATTGGAAGTTGGTATGTGTAATGTGTCTCAAATTAGAATGATCCTCTTGTAAACATATGAGAAGGGAGAAAGAGAAAGAGGCACTAGAGGATCGTCTAAGGCCGCTGATTGATGGAAATAATTCAGGGATGTTTATTTTATGAATTACCATTAATTACCCTTAAATAAGACTGTCAAATATAACAAGGGGAATAAAGAAAAACCAAGCTTTGATATACAGAGCGTTACCGTCATACCTCGCACACTTTAATTAACCATTACTAAGAAAGTATCCGCAATATAAAATGAGAGTGGTACTAAAATAAACAAAGTGAAGAATTCTTGTTTTATTACTTAGAAGTTGGCTGTTCTGCCACTACGCTGCAACAGTGTTAAAACAAAATGGTAACTCTTCAACAACGCATACAAATTGTTTTCTGCTCTGCAGAGATGAAATCAATTATTGCAGTTCAAAGAATCTGAGAAAATATGCACGAGATAGCCGAAAAGTATACATTTAAGAACAGGATAATCTGTCACTGCTAAGTGATTTGCAACAGTAATGTTTTAACAAGACGGAGCGCCCCTACAGTAGAGGCAGGATTTTCGGGATTTCCTTATGGAAACCGGATTGCTGGATTGGACGCGGTGGACCTACTTGCTGGCCACCACGTTCCCCAACCTCACTCCACTAGACTTCTTCCTCTGGGGCTCTATATTTCTTAGGGGTATAAGTGCAGATATTTGTATTGGTAATGAACAACATATCGCTATTTACTTCATTTGTAGATCAATAATTTTAATTAATAAGAGAAGTAGATATGTTTATAGGTTGGCACACACAAGCCATACGTGTTTACTTTCCTCGAGTGCGCTGATAAATTGTGAAGGATAAAGCAGAGTGGGCAGTCCTCGAGATAACAAATGTTGAGGTCACTCTCACAGAACAAACCAAATAGACTATAGAGGAATCAATTACGGTTCTTATGTGCTGAAATATTCATTATTTGTGACCTCTTCTTAAATAAAGAAGTGAGAAAGAATGTTTAAATAAATGTAGTTATGGATGTAATGCTTATCCTTGTATTTCGAATACATTATTTGCATATTTTAATGCGTAACTGAGTTCGGTTGCTTTCTTCAAGGTTAATGATCCCATACTATGTGAACCAGCAAGTCAGGTATTGAAGCAAAACGGATAGTCTATACTGAAGGTGTTGTTGACTTCTCGGCAGAGTTACCGCCGTACAGAAAACTACCGATAGTAAATTATATTGTATATTTGTGGGAAAGTTGTTATTGAGGACAAGAAATTCAAAGTTATCTGCACTCTCGTTATAAATGACCGTGTGTTTGAACTGTGCTTTGCTGCAGAGTTGCCATTTTGTGTTATGTCGTAGCAGCGTAGTGGCAGCAGAGCCAACCTCTAAACAATAAAACAACAATTATTTGAGTTACTGTTTCTTTTAGTATAACTCTCATTTCATTACTTTGCATACCTACTTAGCAATGACTAATTAAAATTTGGGAGGTATGAGAGGTACCCCCGTGGACAAAAAAGTCATTCATGTCTGGAACGCATACATACTTACGTGCCTACATACATATACAGGGTGTCAGCAAAAAACTTTCCTTAACAAAAAGTGTTTAAAATAATGTTATCTATCAGCTCCCAAAGTTCGTCGGTCTAATTTTGGGACATTCTGTATACAGACATACCTACTTGTTGAAAACTGGAAGTTATTTGCTACTTGTGGAGTTGATCTCTGCCGTTAAGTTACCCTGGTGTTCCAGACGACTCATTTTCATTGTCCACGGATGTATACACTGGATTCGTTTTGGGCAAAAAATTTTATGTTTAATTCCCAGTTGATATGTACGGCACCATTGCAGTAATGAATTCATCTTCCAGGCAAGAGCTGTTCATAAAGAAGCAAAGGGCATGTCATCTGTCACATTTACTCTGTGTTACCGCCGAACTGTATTGTCAGCGATGGTAAGGGAACGTATAAGTGAACTGTGACATTATGCACAAACACTCGACACAATTGCGGCAACAGAGTTTGGAGGGGGACAGGGTTATCCCGCCCCGGGAGCCTATACGACGATGGAACTCCTTCCACACCCGGGACCGCCGCAGCAACACTTTATCCGCAACTGTGGAACATTACCGGGCGCACCAGGCCAAACTCAAGAGCTCCTTGCAGCTGGGGTCCAGCGCCCCCGGCTCATCAGCATTGGGCGCAGCAGCGGGGCTGTTGGGAGTGACCGGAGCCAGCCTGTCAGGTCGTGTGCCCCCACGTATAATGGCCCTGAGGTCGGAGTCTGCCGATGTTCCATCAGCACCACGACAACAGGTACCCCCGGCACCAGCATTTCCTCGCAGGAGGTTTTCTGTCTGGTAAGCATGCAGAAAAATATAATTTCATAGTGTTTTTCATGTTTTCTCTGAGCTATACTGTTTAGAAAGAGTACATTTTTGATTCTGTTTTAACCTTTTTCATTAGCTAAAAAGCCACATGGATCATCTTTCCAACGCTTCTCCTCTGTAATCACATGGTTGCTAAATTGCTTTGTTTAGGGTAATTGTATAAATTAATCCCCTAATGCAGGTCTGGGTAACAGTACTCCCCTCCCTTCGTGACCACCAAAGCGGACAACCGGGAGGGAAAACCTGTTTCTCTTAATGTGTGCTGGTAGCTACTGCAGGTAAGAGGGATTATTCTGTTCACACCTTCGGAGTACTGTTCCGCAAGCCTGCTGTTATGCAGGTTACGGCGTTCTTCACCTCGCATTTCTCCTTGTGCCAAGCAACCCCTTGTCGTTTACTTTTGCAGCACTCAAGGAAGTTTCTAACCAGTGGTGGAACACTGGTGTACAGAGGTATTTTTATACGTGGCAAATGAACAGTAACTACATAGTGGTTTATGGTTGATTTCACTTTTATATTTATAATAAATAGGGGTTCAGGTTAGTTCTGTCCGACTTACGTGTATTAAACATCGGGAACATTACTCGATTAAGTACAGTGCCCGCTCGTATTATCAGCAGTGTCTTATTTATTTCAAGGAAGCAAACAGAGACGTTACCTCCACCATCAATTTGTATGACACAGATCATAGCAAGGTCATTCGCCACTTCTCAAAGATACCTCTATACATCATTACGATAGACTTTCAAACTTTTTGCTAGCTAGCTAGTGTACGGTGGCGATAGTTAAGGGGCGCTACCACCAGATGTAACATTCGGGACATCTACGCCAGATGTCACGAAGAGCGTCTTCACCAGAGGATAACACACCAACATGACTGGAAGGGAAGTGCAGAAGGGGTGGCTCAGGAGATATTTACCAAGGGTGGCTGGGAGCGTGGTGAAGGATAAGTAGAGATGTAACTCTGGTCTAAAGAAGGTTTAATCTACCTAGATAAAATTATGAACTACATTACAACGTGAGAAAGGTGAGTAATAGCTGTTGAATTCACCTTAGTGGAGATTCCTATTAGCAGATGCCTTCAAAGATCAGAGTGTTGTTGATTCCTCTTGGCACGTGAAGTTGACTCCCCCATGAGTTAAAATTTGGGGGCTTTAAATATAAGTCACTCGCTGACAAGGTGACTGAGTGAAGCCTTTGTGATCTCTCGTCAGCTAAACTGACATCATGTGTACGCAAAATTGTTCGTTCAGCATGATCTTCCAGGAAACGATTTTGAGGTAGAGTTTGTATGTGTAGAGGTTTCTTCATGAAGTCACTGACGTTCCTGTCTATGATACCTTGGAGGCCAGCTGCAGAAGACATTATTGGGGTTCCCAGCGAGGTACCCAATCCAATATTCCTGTAAGTTCACTCAGAACATTCTTGCCAGTAAGGGGATGCTCGATCTTGTTGGAAAAGAAATTCGTTGCCTAATGGGTTCTTCATTTAGAACCTAGCAGAGGACACGGTGTTTCGCCCCTCCCGCGAAGTTCCTGGATTCCCCCACTACCGGCTGCCGTTGTGCGCGCGGCTATTCGGTACTGGGCCTCTGAAAATCCACATCGTGTGCAAGATATTGCTCATTATGATCGGAAACATTACAACTTAATCGCGTGAATCAGAATGTCTTCTCCCGATATAATGTTTGTTTAGCCATAGTGGACATTTCCAGCAACTTCTATAAGGTAAGAAAGTTATACATGCTTTATGCAGGAGCGAAGCCGACTGTGGCACACCCAATCGCTCACAGGCAAAATGCTGTGCGCCCGTTAGGTTTTAAATGAAGAATCCTTTACATGGGGCGAGAGACAGTCTTAGGACAAATGGTGCAGTCAGAGGCACACCAAAATCCTTACCTCACAAATAGGCAGCATATATCTTGTTCCATTAAACAAACTGGTGCTATTATTTCACTAGCACTTATCACATACTACTTTCTAATTTTCAGGTCTCAGTGAGGAGTTTCAACCAATAGCACAGATCTAACATGTCCACGTTAATTCGTTAAGGTAGTTTGATTACGAGGTGATGGCTATAAAGTGGCATTAAGATCACTCTAGATTATCTTCGTTAAAACTGATGTGTTTTTTTTCTGTCTAACACTAAATCCACAGCTTCCAATGTATTAACAATCCTAAAATACTTTTTTATAGAATGAACTATTTCCCAGATATTTCTTGTTATTTGTTCGAATTTTGCAATATCTACTTATACTTTCCTCGTTTTCATTTGTTTTTTGTGTCCTGGACATGCATAGAAAAGGGATGCCAAAGTTTACACATGCGACCAGCTGTAAAAGATTTGACTATCTCTTAAAGCCTACTGTATTCTCATATTCCCATTGTTTTAGAAGGTTGAGTAGAGAAAATCACGTGAGAGCAACACATCAGGTTTCCATGAAATTTAAAAAATGCTTATAATTGAGGAACATTGTGATAAAAAGTGCAATATTTAGAAATTTCGCCTACGGATACAGTTAAGCAAAAAACCGACCACATGGGCGCAAAAGTCCAAATTGACATTCATGCTTACAGTATCTCTGTCTAACATTTTCTTGCTCCATGTTTATAACAGTATGTTCTGTTTCTTGATGAACGACGGTCCACACTATTTGAGCATCTGATGGAATGCACGATGAGTCATGTTGTGTACGATCATATAAATGACAAGGACGGCGCCACCCCCTCCTCCCGCCACATTGCTGATGTAACTAGTCTTGTAGGCTAGCTAGAGTTATCGTCAACATCTAGGGCACATCAGGCCAACCACTGATAAATGAATGGCGCGCTACAGTCCACGAAAAGCTTAACAAGATAATTGTACACAGTAGAAACTTAGTAACAACCAGGGCGACGTATTTCAGTACCTGACTCTTCAAGTTCACTGCACAGTGACGTAGCCCACGAAACACCGGGGCAGCGACAACGTAAACAAAGCTGCCGCTTATCTCAATCAATCAAACGGCATACAATCGCGTGCAAAGTAAACACGTGCCCATAAATGAACAGCTACTTTGTAATTACTAAATTGCACATTGAGGCATCTAAAAGAGAATACTGTGACGCAAGCCGACAACAGTGGCGGCAGCGGCAACACAACAAAGGCTCGGGGCCGGGCTGCCTCACACTACATACATCAAAGACGCTCAAGGTCCGGTTGCCTCGCGTGACTTTGTGAACACGTGGCAAGAATCACAGCGGCGACACAAAGGATTTTCCAGATTATTCGAGAAGAGTCCGGCAGCCGGCGTATTTGTAGAAGCTCCAAAAAAGGCAAAGTTGGAGAACAGTCCTTGTACGTCATTCTCGCTATATAAGGGTATGAGGCAACGAGAGTTTGGAATCAGTTTTTAGTTTTAGTTTTCGCTGCGTGTGTACGGTCCCCTCGAAAGGAAGATAGAAAAGCAGTTAATCAGTGTCGAGTAATTGCTTCGTCAGTCAGCTGTTGGAGAGACAAAGAAAGTGAAGAAAGGAGTGAGTCAAGGTTACGAAAAGAAAACAGTTGTGTGTTGTGATATCAGATGGACTGGAGATTGTAATGATAGCTTAAGAGACCTGTGTATTTGTACAAAAGCTTTGAAGATTAAAGTGACCGAAAAATAAATGGACTGATTTTGTCGTTTTAAAAAACTTGGACTATATGTGGCAGATTAAATTATTTATAAATTTACACATAAGCATTATTTTGTAACCTTTTACACTGTATGACCATATACATTTTCAGTGCCTGAAACCCGAAACTTACATAGCACATGTTTCATGTAATGTTTTCTCTGTCTGCAGAGAAATGCATTGAATCTAACTCCTCTATAATTGTATACAAGAATTGATACCTATAGTCCTGTACTTGAGATATTTATTTCAATTGCAAATTAACCCAGATTTAGGTTTGCCTATTCGTAAATATAGCACCGTACTGTGCTATACGTGCTGGAACGGCTGTGCGTAACACAGCCAGAGCCTGACCTTGCCCTGACGTCCGTGTCATTGTAACCTGCAGTGCTCTTGTGAGACCGGAAAGCTACTGAAATGATTCATCCTGGTAATAACATTACGCAGAATTTCAGTGCGCCTCTGACGGCACAATTTTCTCGATGACTCTCGGTTCGTTGTCGCAGTGGAGAGAGTCCGTGGAGCGGATTACCTCATGTTTTGAAGACCCTATAGAACTGGCATCTCTGTTCACGTTATTGCTGTAAGCCCGAAAAATCGTCTTTGTTTTCCATAATTTTATCAGCGTGCATTTATCAACCCTTGACTTTGTTCCTCAGTTGGGCTGAAGGCAGTTTTGCTTAATTTAGGGTCATTTCCACAGTCTGAAAATGTAATCGTGAGTGTAAAGCGCCAAAGTACCTGTTTCTACGACGAGAAGGTGTCATTAAATGAAACGATTAAACTGTTTTATCGAATTTAGTTCAAAATCAATTTGAAATCTGTAGAGGCCAGCTGATTCTGATTTCCAAACGGCGTGTTTTATTATCAAC